>OZ018394.1:8544602-8641761 GCA_963969525.1 Ontholestes murinus | reverse complement strand
CATGTATCATGCAAGAAATCAAAATTCTGAAAAATCAGCCGTAGCACACCATACCATAACAACTGGACATAAGTTTTCGATAGATAATAGCACAATTTTAAAATCCTCGTCTAGAAAAAATTTAAATATGTTGGAGGCAATGGAGATGAAAAAACACAAAACAAAATTACTTAACTTTGACTTGACCCCGCTAAATAACCCTTTATTAGAACTAATCCCTACAATCATCCCCGACACTGTTGTTGCGCCATCCTCATTAGGATTTCCCCAATAATCCCGTTACCAGGTACTACCCGCAATAGTTCTTCTAAGTATATATTAAGCCACAACCTTGTAAATTAGTTAGTAAGCTATTGATAATGAGTGCTTTGCACTCGAAATGTATACATATAGCGAATAAAAAATATTTTGTGAAAGAAAGTGTTACCATTTTTTCCTGTGTAATTATCAAATCTATCTTCACGTAACTCTTAAAAACCACGTTTCTATCCAAAATAGAAATTTACTGGCAGAAGTCATTAAAATTTCGTATTTTAGGAAACGCAAGTCTGAGTTTTTAGGCTATTTTGAAGAAAGTGGTTGTCTAGTTTATTGCACTTTATCGGTATAAATGAAATATAATGATCATATTTAGAAAATTTGTGGAAATTTGAAAGTTGTGGGACTTCTACTAAGACAGCAGTCTGAGCATATGAAGTACTCATGTTTTTTTTTTTGTGAGTGGGACAGTCGAAGTGGACTTCAAAAATTTCTGCGCGAACGAACGAAGTCTTGTTGATCCACAAAAAAATCTTGTTACCTCCACTGCATATTAAACTAGGATTAATGAAATAATACATTAAAGCTTAAAATAAAGATTAAGACTGTTTTAAATACCTTCGTGAAAAATTTCCCGCTATCTCAGATGCAAAATTAAAGGAAGGAAGTTTTGTCGATGCTCCAATAAGGATATTAACGAAAGATCAAGAATTTGGTATAATTTCTTAACTTTGATGGCCTGTATTTAATTTAATTCCACGAGTCACAGAAACACCCTGTATAGTTTAAATGAAACTTTATTATTATTATTATTATACATAATTGATATTTATAATATGTAGTCTTTTATTCGCAAAAGAAGCAGATTGAAAGTAGGAAATGAATAAATACGTATCTAAAAGTGGATATAATATTTTCCTTCCAGGAAAACCGACAAACAGATGTACGTAATATTATGTTCGAACTCATTCAGTCCTAAGGACTAGTAGGAACGGTAAGTATTTGTTTCTTATTAAACTACACGAGAAACTAATATCGTTTTGTAAAACCCGAAGAAGTCGAGTATTGCACTTTAAGGTCTGTACAAGCTATTTCAATACTGTATATAAATAGGAAACTAATGTAAATATTAATTTTGCCAATTTGGATAGCGATTTTCAGACTTCGGAGTTATATTTAAGCGTTGAGTTAAGTGACATAATGTATAGATCTATAGAACTATAAAAATAACGTAATATTATTTGTAGTCGCATTGTTATATCTAGTTTATAAAATTAAAAAAATACCAATTCAATTTTACTCGATTACTTTTCATTTTTTGTCGTATATCGATTTAACATCAATATTCGTTTATGATGTCGTAATAAAACGCCGTAACGATACGATATGGAATAGTATAATTTTACTCGAAATATACAAAAAAATATATAATTATTTACAATCAAAAGGCGTATGTATATTATATTTCAGTATTAATTATAATTGAGTATAATATTATCTAGTTACCAATTATATTCTGTGTCTATTTTGAACCACACACTACTTAAATGATCTTCCATACTTCTAAATCAAAATATCTAAATGTCGCTATTGTCCCGTGCCAATTTTGATGAACCCCAGATATCGTAATAAACGCACAGTAATTACATTTAATTATTCCCCTATTTCGCGTCGCCGTAATCACGAACGGCAGAATAATTGAGTCGAGTCTCGCCGTAATTATTATTACGTCACTTTTTTATTATTATTATTATTATTTGCATCAGACAGTACATAGTATCAAATTGCGTTCCGTGTTCTCTGCCCAGATCGCGGCGATTAGTGAGTGAGAAGCGCCGCCTAACCATTTCCCATATATGCGCCATTAAAATTTATTCAAGGCGCGGAAAAATATGAGACAATTAAGTTCCGTAATTAGCACTTTAATGGCATTAATGAGCGCGCACGGCTAAATGCTCGAGCAATGCCGATTTACACTAATCTGTGCGTGTAATTATTCATAATAGATATCCACCCCCGCATATTACTCTATCTCTGGGTACACAGATTAAGATATTGTTAGTTAATGTGGCTGGTGGTGTACAGATCCAAGATAGTTCGGATCGTAAATAATGCGCACAAACGGCAATTTAATTACTAATTAAAAAGTATGCATAACGAAGCGAGTTTGCTTCCAGTAGAAATAAATAAGTGCTTATGGAGCTGTGAGTATCGGCCATTAATCATTAATTGCTGGGGCGATATTTATGTGCGCTGGTAAGAAATACATATACGCCACAGTTTTCCAAATTGCTGTTAATTATTGCAATAGATTTGGCGCCGAGTGGTGCTTCATAAATTTAGATGTCGTTTAGCGGCGCGAATAGATCTATTAGAGCAATTAGGGCCGCTGAATGTGTATTGTTATTAATTCTCATTACTCATTAGTCGCAAATTGATTAATGCTGGAATTGCGCTGAAATTTTGACGAGTCGACAATGCATAATGGTCCTGCATTCCCTATTAAATCCCGCGAAGAGATAAAACGCAAATTCAATGCGCGGAAATGCTAACAATGCAACAAATTTTACACGATACACTCCCCCGCCCTCCTATCATTAATGAAAACATCAAAACTGGACATATATTAGCTAACTGAACACATGCCATTTGTGATTTTCGTATTATTTGCGCCGTCCAAACACAAATGTTTAATGTGGAATTTTATTGTTTCAACTTAAATAAACTTCCGTTCGCATTGTTATTATTGACTTACCTTTTAAATTTAATGTGTTTGAATAAAAACAAAACTGAATACGTAATAGCTTTATAAACAGTTCATGCAGTAGTATTATCATCTTTATATGTTAGTCCTCTGAAATATTTTGTTATGATTTGTTTTGATTTAGGCGGTGTTTTTAAAGTTGAATCTGTATGAAGTACTGAACGAAAACAGAAGGAAAATTAAGTTTTCATGAAGAGAATTATTGGTGCTGTGATACGGTATTATGAGTCGTAATTTTAATACGCCATTTTGCAAATCAACACTGGTGCCTGATGTTTGTCGTCTATTTTATAACGGTCTGACTGCAAATCGGGGAACCCCAGCAAATTAAATTTTACTTTCAAGAATTCCCCTATGCCATTCTATTGATTTGTACATAATTTAAAAATTGTACGTGATGAAAACAAAAAAATATTGACTCTCCATTAGTTTAGCCACCAAAATTTCAAAAAAATGAACAAATCCAAATCACAGTTTTTTTGTTGGCCGATATTTAAGATTATCTAAGGACATTAGGTAAAAAAAATACTAATCATTTAAATTTTTTTGGAAATTATTTATGGTCACTTAAGGTTATATAATTAACGATCATTAGTTAGTTAAGTTTTTTTAATGATTATGGTTATTCAGATCTCTCAAGATTAGTTTATATTTTAAAATTTTCACATACCTTCTAAAGCGATACAAATATTAGGATGTTTTAAATTCTCTCAGCTTACGTTTACGAATATTTAAAAATATTTACGAACATTCTCATGTAATTTTTTAAACGTCAACAAATACTATAAAATAAAAAATAATTTAATGTGCTTCAAAGAGTGCGTGAATGAATTTGGAGAGAAACATTATGAAGAAGCAATGAATTTGCTCTGATTAAATTATAATAATATAATTTTTCTCTCCACATTCATTTACTATAGAATATTTTAAAATGCTCCAAAAGTTAATCAATGTTCCTAGATGATCTAAAATGTTAAATATGTTTCACAAATAACTACAGTATTATTTTCAAGTGTTTAAACATTTTATAACGTTAGAATGTTTACAAACATCAGGATATTTAAAATTCTCCAAACGTACATTTACGAATATTTTGGAATATTTATAACATTTTCAAGTGACTTCAAACATTAACTAACATTATAGGATATATTTAATTTTCTTCTTCCAACAATCGCGAATGCTCTTAGATGTTTTGAAATGTTAAAAATTATACATAAATAGCTGCAATACTATTAGTAAATATGAAAACATTAACGAAAGTGTTTTAGAATGTTTACAAACATTCTAATGTGATTTCGAACATAACAAATATTATAAAATAGAAAATAGTTTATATCCCCTAACATTCATTAACGGTTTTTTTAGAATATCTACGAATATTCTCAAATGATTTCAAACATCAGCAAATTATATAAGTTATAAAATAAAGCACTAAAAACCTTTCTTCGCACAGTTTATTTGAAATAAACTGTGTAAAGAAAGGTTTTTAGTGCTTTATATTATAATCAAGTTTATCTTCACGTAACTCATCTAATTAATTTACTAAATTATATAGGTAATTTAAATTCTTAAATGATTTCAAACATCAACAAATTATATAGCAAATTTAAAATTCTCTAAGCGTTCGTTAAAATATTTACGAATATTCCCGAGAAATTTTAAACATCAGGAAATATTATGGGATATTTTTTAATTCTTATAACGTTCACGAATGTTCTCAAATGTTATAAAATATCAAAAATTATTCGCAATTATCGTAAGCGTGCAATTATTTTAGAACATTAACGATCGCTTAATTTTAGAATGATTACAAAAAATCTCAAGTAATTTAAAATTTCAATATTGTAGAATAATTTAAATTGTCCACACATACATTTAGAATTATTTTTTAAAAATTAGCGAACATTCTCAAGTGATTCCAAAAATCAAAAGAGATTATGCACTTTTTCAAATTCCTAACGTTCACGAATGTTCTTAGATGTTCAAAAATGTCAAAAATTGTTCGCAACTAGCTCCAGTATCATTCTTAACTGTGAAATTATTTTAAAACATTAAAGAACGTTTAATTTTAGAATATATACAAAAAAATTCACACATCAACTAATAAAATAGAATCTGTTTTAAAAACGTTAGTATTTTTTCTCAAACTGCTGCAATATTATTCATCAGTGTGCAAATATTCGCCAATGTTTTAAGATAGCATTTCTTAAAATACTTACAAACATTCTCGAGTGACTAAAAATACCAATAAATATTATAAGGTTATTAATTTGTCCCAACATACGTTTACGAATATTTTTAAGTAATTACAAAAAAAGCGAAATGATTTCTAGTATCAATAAATATTATACGATATTTTCAAATCCTAACGTTCACGAATATTCTTAGATATTTTAAAATGGTAAAAATTGTTCGCAAAAATTATTAGAAATTGTGTGAAGACGTTAAACATTACCAAACTTTTTTTTGTGAAAATTTATAAAAATTCTCAATTAATTGCAAATATTAACAAATATAACAAATTTTTATATTTTTTCAAATATTATCGTAAATAGTTAATTTATATTGGAATTTTTGTATATTACCGAAAATTCATGAAAATTTTAAACCACTTAAAAAGGCTATTACATGAAATATTGTATAACATTTAAATTCTCGAATGATTTAAATAATTAACACATATTATAATATATTTTAAATTCTTCCAACTTATGTTTACAAATATTTTATGATATGTACGAACATGCTCAACTGATTTCAAATTTCAACAAATGTTATGGGATATTTTCGAATTCTCAAAATGTATATGAATGTTCTCAGATGTTATACAATGTTAAAAATGGTGATGTAACCATCATTACAGTTATCCTGTATTGTCCAGCAATATTTAACAAAAGAAAATCGTTAAAACTGACAGAAAAGTATTAAGACATTATCGATAAACTTAAATATTTAAATATTATTCAAAATGAATTGCGCACTTGCTACTTTAATCCAAAATTTTACGTATGATTTTTAGAATTAATTTGTTTTTATTTCTATTTTTTCTAATAAACAGACCTAATTTTATAATAAATAAATAAATAAGTGGTTTAAAACTTGCAAAATGATTCACGAATTAAGATGGAAAAGGATGTAAAACTATCAACAAAAAATTTAAAAATATAAATAATTTAAAATATTGGCTAGAAAATAGATTTTTCAACTTCAATAATATGTACGCTTAAACTAACGTATTCTTGACCTAGGTTAATGCGTAGTTTATTAAGATAGGTCAGGAGGACGATAGGTCATTATACTGACTGTTGTGGTAGGTCAAGAGTACGCTAGAATAAATAATGACTTAGAGTATTCCAACGATAGATATTGTATTATTGCAAAAGCAACAAAAAGTTTTAAAAGAAAACAATTGGAATTACTTGAATAAAAATTAACAATACAAGGGTTAAAAGTTAACATAAGCAAAGAATTAAAAATTATTTAAAGAAAATGTTAAAAATGCTAAAATATTTTTATTCCACTCTATAAATAAATTTGAATTATTAAATAATTTAAAAAGAGCAATTAACGACTACATAAAAATGGCTAGATTGCTGGAAAATATCGGAACAGTCGAAAAAATGTGTGGCATATTCCTAGAGAAGAGAAGAAAAATTTCGCTTATATAAAATTAAAATAAAAAACATTTTTGAAAAATTTCTGAAAAAATCTCGAATTAGCAGAAAATCTAAATCTAACGTTCTAACGTTTTAGGTAATTAATTTGGTTCCTAGTTTCTTTGTTACGTACATATACTAATTTTCATATAATTATATAACTATAAATATACATATTTTTTTTTAATTTTCTTAATTTGTATTATTATATTAAGAGAGATTACGATGATAAATAATAAATATTTTAAAATTGCTATAGCAGATTTATTAAAATATTCTTAAAAGTGGAAAAATAGAAATTAAATGACTAAAAGACATTAGAACTAAAATTTTTCAGTGATTTTTGATGACGGCGAAAAGACAGTATAAATCTACTAAAACAAAGCAAGTAATACATTTTTTTTAACAAATTAGCGAAAAATTCTAAAGCTTTTGAATTGTTTTAAAATATCAAAAATCTAAATCTGAATTACTAAAATTTCGCAACCTGGAAGAGAATTTTATTGAAACATTTCCTAAGGAATTGCTGGAAATTAACAGATTTTTTTTTACAAATTAGAAGAAAGACTCTATAAGGATAAAATAGCTAATTAAATGCAATAAATTGTGGAAATATTTACTATTTTTTTTTTGGAAAAATCAAAACTTTTCAATCTGTTGAAAATTTGAATTGAATTGAAATTAAAATTGTAAAAGCAAAGTTTTAAAAAATCTCGCAGCTGTTAAAAAACACAGCCTGAAATGAAATCCTATTGCAAAATTAAAAAAATGATAAATATTAGAACAATTCAACAAAATTTTCACAAATTGTTAGACCAAAATATGCTGCAAAATTCGGCTTGTATAAAGCAAGATATGATAGAAAAATTTTTAACGAAATTCTGGAAAAGTGGAAAAACTTTTAATTTTATTTGCGAAATAAATTTTACCTCTCCAAACCATTGAATTGCATAACACCGGGAATTCTATTTGTTTTCTTTTTGTTGTTAATAAAGGAACAAAATTGTTTTGGATCTGCAGAAACATTAGAAGAGACTAAATCTAAATAGTTCTTATACCCTGTTGAAATTAAACGTTTACAATGGGATCTACTAATTTTATAGTGGTTGTGAGCCTCTTCAGTTTTATTACGATTGAAATTCTTACGTTCTTTGTTCTTGATTTTAATACAACGTAAGATTTCTGAAGTAAACCAGCTAGGAAATTGTTTTTTTTAGAAGCCTTGCGTAAAGGTACATATTTGTCTACACATGTATATAAAATCGTATAAAGAGTATCAATTGCTTCGTAGATATTGCTACTATTGCTGATTAGGTCCCAATTACTCAAAGCTCTGCGTAAAGACGAACAAAATCAGATTTTCTAAAATTGTAGTTTCTTACGTTATATACTGCAATATTCAATAAAAACATTCTCAAATTGGAAGAGAGATTCGTAAAGAAGAAAGTATCTGAAAATTTTCTCTAACATAAAGCAAGAAACATTGGAAAATGTTTAAGTAATTACTAGAAAAAGCTAAAATTCTTGAATGAACGAATTTATAAAAAATCTGAAGGCAACTATTTTAAAAAATTTTAGAAAAGAAATTCATTTAGTTAGAAAAAGAAGTGAAAAATCTACTGCAAATTAGTAAAGTCTCTAGAAGAAAACATTTGTAAATTTTATGAGGAACTTTTGAAAAGGAAAAGGTTTTGCTAAACTCCGTAAATAAAATTTTTGAAGAATTTATGGGAAATTCTAAGATTCTCAAATTAGTACAAAATTTAAAATGTCTGAAAGCTAAGTTGCTGAACAGCTTTAAAAGTTTTTAAGCAAATTCTTGAAAATTAAAAAAAAATATTGGAAAATTCGTAACAAAATAAAAAAAATTACTAGACAATATTATAACTAGTAAAAAAATCATAAACTGATAAATAGTTTCGTGACGAAGAAAACATTTTAAAAACTAGTAGTGAATAACTTTTAAGAAAATGCTGGAAAATTTAAAAATTACAAAAAGTGGTATAATATTTAAAAAAACTGAGCTACTGAAAAATAATCTCTTAACCTGAAAGTGGATTTCTTAAAAAAGAAATCGGACTAGTTGTTGGAAAATATTAAAACAATCGAAGAAAATTTTCACAAATTAGAATATAAATTTCTGAAAAAAAAATCTATTTTGCTTGTATGAAGAATTTTCTGATAAAATCTGTAACATTAAAATTGAAAGATTTTAAAAATCTAAAAGATAAATGGCTAAAAAGTTTTAGAACCTTTGAAGAAAAATCTCGTAAACTAAAAGAGGAATTCATTAAAAACGTGTCTAAAAATTCAAGAAATATGACAGAAATTCCTAAAAACAAAAAGTTATAATGGCGGTGTGGTTATCTCTGTATTTCTCTCCAAAACCACGAGGTTTATACAAAAAGGCTCTTTTCTCGTTTAAATTCTTTACAACTTGTTATATAGATTTCATTTCTATAAATTCTATATAGAGAAAGTAAACATTGTTCTAAAATAGCTGCTGTATTATTTGTAAGTGTGAAAATATTTTAGAACATTAGCTGCTGTCTTCTTTTTAGAATATTTACAAATATTCTCAAGTAATTTCGAACATCAACAAACATTATAGCTTATTTTAATTTATATCTTTACAAATATTTTAAAATATTCAAGAACATTCTCGAATGACGTACATTAACGATTATTTTTGAAAATTCTGGAAGTTTGAGGAAGAGTCCTGCTGTAAATATTTTAAAATTTTACGACTTTTTAAGCAATTCAATGTAATAAACAAATAATATTGTATTAATAGAATAAAATTACTTTACTTTATAGATATGTATATTTTAGTTATTAAGTATTTGTACAGGGCGTATATTTTTAGCATAAGAGTACTTTATTATTTTATAGAAATGTATAATTAAATTTAGTTTTTGCATATATGTAAAGGGCGATGTCCCGTTAATAAATCATTATTATTATTATTATTAATTTTTGGTTTACCCTCAATTGAATATTCATACTGTAACATATTTATTTGCCATCAATTTTCAATTGTTTTTATTTATTTTATTAAAAGCACATTACATCTACGTATTTTGAAAATATAAAGTTGATTTCTCCCTTAATTATTTTCTTACAACGTTTTAAACCAACGAAAGCTATTATTCATTTTCCTTGGGTTAAAGGTTAAAGCTTGGTAATTTAACTTTTAGAAATTTATTGTCAATTATTTTTACATAGTCCTAAAACCAATCTATGCCTGCATGTATTCTGAAAGTCTGAAGATGATTCCTGTTGTAACTATTTATCTACAATTTATGAAATCATCGAATGTATTTTTTATTTTTTTTTTCATTTGAAGGTTGAGCCAATGCTATACAAATTTTTATCGTAAAATTTCATATATTTTTACTCATTTATAAAAGTACGTTACTCTTGTATATGCTTTGAAAATTCAGGTTGGCTCTTGCTTAAATTACGTTTTTACAATATTTTAAACGACCGAATAAAAATTTTCATTTTCTTTAAGTTAAAGTTTAAATCTTTGTAGTTTAACTTTTAGTCTTTGATTGTCAATTATTTTTACGTATTTGTAAAACTACGTTATTCCTGCATATATTCTAAAAGTTTGAGGGTGATTCCTGTTGTAATTATTTATCTACAATTTTTGAATCAATCGAATGTAATTTTCATTTTTATATCATTTAAAGTTTCAGCCAATGCAGCAAAATTTTTAACCATTAAATTACATATATTTTTATTTATTTATAAAAGTACCTTACTTCTGTATGTGTTTTGAAAATTTCAGGTTGATTCTTGTTTAAATTACGTTTTTACAATATTTTAAACGACCGAATGAATATTTTCATTTTCTTTAAGTTAAAGTTTAAATCTTTGTAGTTTAACTTTTAGTCATTGATTGTCAATTATTTTTACATAGTTGTAAAACTACGTATTTCCTGCATATATTCTAAAAATTTGAGGGTGATTCCTATTGTAATTATTTACCTACAATTTTTGAATCAATCAAATGTAATCTTCATTTTTATTTCATTTGAAGTTTCAGCCAATTTTAAACAATTTTTAACCATCAATTTTCATATATTTTTATTTATTTATAAAAACACCTTACTCCTGTGTGCACTTTGAAAATTTCAGGTTGATTCTTGCTTAAATTACGTTCTTACCATATTTTAAACGACCGAATAAAATTTTGTATTTTCCTTCAGTTATAGTTTAAAGCTTTATAGTTTAACTTTAAGGCATTGATTATGAATTATTTTTACGTAGTTGTAAAACTACGTTATTCTTGCATATATTCTGAAAGTTTGAGACTGATTCCTGTGGTAATTAGTTATCTAGAATTTTTGAAAACATCGAATGTAATTTTCATTTTTTATTCATTTGAAGTTTGAGCTTTTAGTTTCAATGCAGTACAAATTTTAACGGTCAATTTTCATTCGTTTTTATTTATTTATAAAAGCACGTTACTCCTGTATGCGTTTTGAAAATTTCAGTTAGATTCTTGCTTAAATTACGTTCTTACAATATTTTGAACGACCGAATGAAATTTTTCATTTTCTTTAAGTTAAAGTTTAAAGCTTTTTAGTTTAACTTTTAGGCATGGATTATCAATTATTTTTACGCAGTTGTTAAAATACGTTATTCCTGCATATTTTCTGAATGTTTGAGTATGATTCCTGTCGTAATTATCTACAATTTTTGAAATTATCGAATGTAATTTTCATTTTTGTTTTATTTGTAGTTTCAACCAATGCAGCACAATTTTTAACCATCAAATTTCATATGTTTTTATTTATTTATAAAAATACGTTACTCATGTATACGTTTCGTAAATTTCAGTTAGATTCTTGCTTAAATTACGTTCTTACAATATTTTTAATCATCAAATCATTTTCCTTAAGTTAAAGTTCAAAGCGCTGTAGTTTAACTTTTAGGAATTGATTATAAATTATTTTTCCTTAGTTGTAAAACTATGTTATTCCTGCACATACTCTGAAAATTTGAGGATGATTCCTGTTGTAATTATTTATTTACAATTTTTGAAATTATCGAATGTAATTTTCATTTTTATTTCATTTCAAGTTTCAGACAAAGCAGCACAAATTTTAAGCGTCAAATTTAATTTGTTTTTATTTATTTATAAAAGTACGTTACTCCTGTATGCGATTCAAAAATTTCAGCTTCATTCTTGCTTAAATTACGTTCTTACAATATTTTAAACGATCGAATGAAATTTTGTATTTTTCTTCAGTTATAGTTTAAAGCTTTTTAGTTTAACTTTTGGGCATTGATTATCAATTATTTTTACGCAGTTGTTAAAATACGTTATTCCTGCATATTTTCTGAATGTTTGAGTATGATTCCTGTTGTAATTATCTACAATTTTTGAAATTATCGAATGTAATTTTCATTTTTCTTTTATTTGTAGTTTCAACCAATGCAGCACAATTTTTAACCATCAAATTTCATATGTTTTTATTTATTTATAAAAATACGTTACTCATGTATACGTTTCGAAAATTTCAGTTAGATTCTTGCTTAAATTACGTTCTTACAATATTTTAAACGGCCGAAAAAAATTTTTCATTTTCTTTAAGTTAAGCTTTTTAGTTTAACTTTTAGGCATTGATTATCAATTATTTTTACGCACTTGTTAAAATACGTTATTCCTGCATATTTTATGAATGTATCATTCCTGTCGTAATTGTCAACAATTTTTGAAATCATCGAAAATAATTTTCATTTTTGTTTTATTTGAAGTTTCAACCAATGCAGCACAATCAAACCATCAAATTTCATATGTTTTTATTTATTTATAAAAATACGTTACTCATGTATACGTTTTGAAAATTTCAGTTAGATTCTTACTTAAATTACGTTCTTACAATATTTTAAACGGCCGAATGCCATTTTTCATTTTCTTTATGTTAAACTTTAAAGCTTTTTAGTTTAACTTTTAGGCATTCATTATGAATTATTTTTACGTAGTTGTAAAACTACGTTATTCCTGCATATATTCTGAAAGCTTGATGATGATTCCTGTTGTAATTATTTATCTACAATTTTCGAAATCATCGAATGTAATTTTCATTTTTTATTAATTTGAAGTTTGAGCCAATGCAGCACAAATTTTAACCGTCAAATTTCATATATTTTTATTTATTTATAATAGTACGATACTCATGTGTGCGTTTTGAAAATATTA
The DNA here is from genome assembly GCA_963969525.1 of Ontholestes murinus. Taxonomy (NCBI): domain Eukaryota; kingdom Metazoa; phylum Arthropoda; class Insecta; order Coleoptera; family Staphylinidae; genus Ontholestes; species Ontholestes murinus. The sequence continues at coordinate 8,628,866 of OZ018394.1, read as the reverse complement.
GGTCAACTCTTGCTTAAATTGTGTTTTTACAATATTTTAAACGATCGACTAAAATTTTTGATTTTCCTTATGTTAAAGTTTAAAGCTTTGTAGTTTAACTTTTAGTCATTTATTATAAAATATTCTTAAGGAGTTGTAAAACTACGTTATTCCTGCAAATACTCTGAAAATTTGAGGATGATTCCTGTTGTAATCATTTACCTACAATTTTTAAAACCATCGAATGTAATTTCTATTTTTATTTCATTTGAAGTTTCAGCCAATGCAGCAAAATTTTTAACCATCAAATTGCATATATTTTTATTTATTTATAAAAGTACCTTACTTAAGTATGAATTTTGAAAATTTCAGGTTAATTCTTGCTTAAATTTCGTTCTTACAATATTTTAAACCATCGAATGAAACTTTTCATTTTCCTTAAGCTAAAGTTCAAAGCGCTGTAGTGTAACTTTTAGGCATTGCTTGATAATTATTTTAACGTAGTTGTTAAAATACGTTATTCCAGCATATATCCCGAAAATTTGTGGATGATTGCTGCAGTCATTATTTTTTTACAATTTTTCAAAGTATCAAATGTGATTTTTATTTTTCTTTCAATTAAAGTTCCATGCAGTGTAGCAAATTTTTTTGTTATCAGTTTTCAATTGTTTTTAATTATTTATGATACATTACTCCTCTATGTATTTTGAAAATTTCAGATCAATTTGAGCTTTAATTATTTTCTTGAAATGTTTTAATTCAACGAATGAAATATATCAGTTTCTTTAAGTTAAAATTTTAATTATCATTTATATTTACGTATTAATAAAAGATCATTTGTCTTCAATGTAATTAGAAAATTTTACTCATCTACATAACAGTATAAACTACCCTGGAACTAATGAGGTTATTTAATAATTTATCTCTTATATTTTAACATATTTCTTATTAACTTTAACACTTAGTAAGTAAAAGTAATTACAAGCGTTCTGATGAAGATAGTATCTTTGAAGATATACGTAACATACAAGACATTTTTCGACCTCGTTCCGATTACTATAATTAATGTCGAATCCAGGCAATTAACGTAACGATGTTACCCGATACGAACACCTTGTACATTGTTGTAGGCATTTAGATATGAAGCTGAAAGCTCAGTATCAACGTTACGACGGCGTGATTTAGCCGGCCGACATGATCAGTTTCAATTACGCCGGCGAATCGCTAATAGCTTTCCGCTGTAATTAATTGCATCGCCGATTAACCGTTTAAGATATTTCTGGAAATTTTACTTTAAATCGCATTATTAACTTCCTATGGGCCCTCGTGCCCGACTTTATCGCGCCCCCTACTGTTTTTCAATTAATGAACGGCACGTTTGCGCAACAATTACATTAACGAGTAACGTACCGCCGCCTCTTTGTGCCGTGGAGGTGGTGGATACCATCTATAATACAATTCATGCTCGGGGATGAGAGTAGAAGCCAGACGTCGGAGAAAGAAGTGCGAACGGATGCGGACGTCTTCTTGTAATTAATCCGCGCGAATTAGATCCGTTCCAGCGTAATCTTTTAATTGCTTCAAATTTCAAATTAAAGGCCGTCCTTCCTGGTTCCCATGCTTGAATTTCATTTATCAGCGTTAACAATGTTGTAATGGTGGTGGATGCAGATTTCACGTGTTGATGCACGTTAAGATCTTTTAAAGATAACAGTAAAGGGAAGAATAATACTAATTTGTAGTTTTGCACTTTACAAAGCATTAACTTATTTATTTTTTTGTAATTAAAGTATTCCTCCTATGATTTTGGACTAATGGCAGAGCTAGACGTATTTGAATTGAATAATATCACTGCAGCTTTTGATCTTCATCTTGATTTTTGAAGCTGTACCAATACCAAATGCGCATGAACCAATTACGTCCATCATAAAACTAGCGAGGAGTTACTTCATACCCAAAGGTTAATTTGCGTTGGTTAACTTGGTAGTTTCAGTCATTGAAATTGCAGAATAGTCTAATAGAGTTTTGAAAAATATAATAATTTTAGTAATCACGAAAGTATTTAGTAGTAGTAATTAAGATATGAAGGTGCTTTATGATATTTAGCTTCTTTAGAGATGAAGATTGTATTCAACTGATAAAATACAATTAGATGGAATTATTAAAGTCCTTCCATTTCGACTTAAGGAGAGGCATTTTAATGTATAGTAAATAAAAATCTTTTGTTCGTAAAAGACATTTATTTTATTACCACCCGAAGGCCAAATTTTCCCTCGTCACTTTTTATACGCGCTGTCGTTGTGATAACGTCTGTGGCAATTTAAAGTGTACCAAAGAGATTACTCAATAAGAGAACAATATATCTGAACAAATCCCATCATCTATTTTTCAGATGTCAACGGCAATCCGGTCTCGCCTTTTATTTATCTCCATTTCGCGAGACAATCGTCCGCAGAGCCGCCGACGATGCTAATGGTGCCCATAGGGAAGATAATAATAATAACGATAATAATAATAATAACAGAAAAAAATATACGAGAGGAGAGGATGGATAGAAAAACAAATTTAAATGCATGCACAGAAACGTGGGTCTCATTGTGTGTGCGTCTAAGAATGCCGACGTATGGGACATATAGTACATGTACCTGCGTACCTACCAACATGCTCATATTATAAATAATGAAAACAATGCACAATCGTACAATAACGGCCGAGTGCGCTTCTAACTATGTTTGTACCTAATTAATTAACGAAATTTGCATTCAATTACGCTCGAACTCCACCAAGGAAAAGCTCTCCCAATAAGAACTCCGCGCTGGAAGTTTTAAGCTTCTGTCAGTGATATTCGGCGGGGTTCATTATTCGAAATGAAAATGCTGTGTTTCCGCTGAGGAGTAATCGGATTTTTTGGAGCGTAATCAATTATTATTGCCGCAGACACGTCAATCAGGCTAAAAAAAAGTTTCAACGTCCGTCAGAGTTTTTTTTTTGTTTGAAACTGCATAATTGATTACCTACAGCACGGCCTTTTGGGATACGCAACTGGTCAAATATTAATAATTCCTGTTGGTTTTTCAAGTGTATACAATTAACTTGATGATTCACCGTTTTTTACATGATGATATCTCATTCTCATTCTCTCTAGTTTTATAAATTGACCGTTAAATCATTGATCAATATTTGGTTAATGATGAATAATACGTTAGATTTAAAAATGTAGTTAAATCCTTGATAAATATTTGAATAAACGTTAAATAATCCTAAATGATCGTTAGATGAACTAAATTAACTTTTTAATGGTCGTTGGTGAATCTAGTGACCATTAAAGTGATCTTGAATGATCATCAAATGATCTTAAATATCCTTAATCGATTTTTGATGCGACACCAAATTCCATAGAAATATCACAATTCACACTTGGTTTGTTTTGTATTACAAAATGTTCTACCACGAGTTACTTGAGAAACTAATTCAAGAAATTCCAAATACCATATATTATATCTTAAATAATCATTGAATGACCTTTAATGATCTTGAATGATCGTTAAATAAGCTTAAATATCCTCTATGCACCACTGAATGATCGTAAATAACATCAGAGGGCCGATGATCTAAAATGGTCTTTGATAGATAGATAATTTTCAATGATCGTTGGATAACCTTAAATAACCGTCTTAGATATTCTTCGATCAATTGTTGGTTGATTTATATAACATCAAATACGATTGAATAGTTAGCACATCGTTAATCTTGAATGATCCTGGGATGACATTTGATGACCTTGGATAATCTTTGGCTGCGGATAGTCCTTACTCCTTATATGACCTTAAATTAAAGATTAACGAATAATCTGTCCTGCTATCATACTTCAGACAAAAAAAACGTTGCAAGAGAGAATAAGAGAGAATAACAAGTGTTAGAGTGGAAGATTATCGCGATACCATGAACTTCCATCCAAAATTTTTGTACGTTTTATAAGTATCTTAAATATTCTTCAATCAATTGTTGGATGACCTTGAGTGATTTATATAACATCAAGTGCCATTGAAGGGTAATTAGATCATCCTGAATATTGAATGATCATTTGATCTTTTTTGACCTTGAATGATCGTTGGCGGCAAGTAGTCCTTATTCCTTGTATGACCTTAAATTAGAGAGCAAATAAAAAAGTTTCGACGTTTTTATACTATCATTTATTGCGTAATATACACAAAAGAAATTTACAAAATATTATTTTAATTAATTAATAATAACCATGAATTAATATCAAATAACAAGTGATGTTGAATGCTCATTATATGATCTTAAATCTCCTTTTATTGATCGCTGAATAACCTTAAACGGCTGTATAATGGCCTCAAATAACTATTCAATGAAGTACGATTCTCCTTTCTTCACAAATTTTATTAATTACAAATGCACATTTCAATCACCTGACCATTTTCAATGCTAAACTCTTAAATGAACTTAATTTGATCATTGTATAATAAAAATACCCTTAAATCGTTGTCAAATAACATTAAATAATCTTGAATACATATTACATCATAATCAATGATCATCGAAAGACCCTTAATGATCTTGAATGACGGTTGGGTAACCTTAAATATCATAAAAATAAACTTTATCTTTGTAAAGTGAATGATTGCGGCCGTTACTACGTGATAATCCATACTTACACTGAAATAAAAAAAAATTACTATATCTTAATCACTAATTATTTGTTGTTAAAACATAGTGAATTTTTCAATTCATTATGAGATATCGTTTTATATTTGAATAACTTCAAGTGATTATAGAGTAATAGATAGCTATTATCAAAGCTAAAGTGTGACAAAACAAAAATATCGCGTATAATTTTCACCGAAAAGTACACACCTACAACAACAACTACAATTAAATTAAATTAAATATTTACGTTAAATATTCTTGAAAGATAATTGCATGACCGTTAAATGTCTATTTAAAGACAAAGATATGCTTCATATAAGCAATAAATACATAAATGGATACCTGTACAAGCATTTGGATGCAGTATTGATGATCTATATTTATGGGTTTGAGTGGAAGATCCTTTTAAGAAGTGAACTCCGCCCGTCCTCCCTTCAGCCAAAATTTTGAGTATATTTTATTATTTTGTAATGTATTTTTTGTGATATTTATTTTATAAGAATGGAGTACAAAGATATAATAATAATAACCTTGTGAGATACTTAAATAACCTTGAATGATATAGATATAACATAATTTATATGTTATTTCTATATTACAAAATGATTCAACACGAGTTACATGAGAAACCTTAAATTATACTTGAAAGATCTTAAACCACTTATAATGACCATTTGATAAACTTGGCTGAGTGTAGAATAATCATAATGTTGAAAATCCTTGATTGAATAACTTGGTATGATTAATAACTTCAAATACTATTAGTGGTTTAATGACCTTGAATATTATATTATCTTAAATGACCATGTAAAAACTCAAATGATATATAAAATAATATTAATAACGTCAAAACTTCTTAAAATATCGTTTAAAAATGCGAAAAAATTATTCCAGAAAATTTACATGTTAAGATCAAACCGAATCAAACATTTAAACAAAGAAACTATTTCAAATCTTTACAGACCGAGCTAGATGAACATGATCTTGTAATTAGATATTTTAACAACGTTCCCAGAATTATTTCAAAGAGTGAAGCTACAAGCCATCCTCCTAATATACAAAACAAACTAAAAATATATTTGCAAAATTTCAAATTTAAATATAAACAGAAGTTAAGGCAATGAACTAAACCTTAACTTCTGTTCATATCATGTAATAATTTTAGTTGACAGTTGGTTAAATGGTGATATTTATGACAGTGAGCTTTTATGTGATAATTATGTTATATTTAGTATATATATTTATATATATTGGTGGGGTATATTAACCACCTAATTCTCCTATTACCAAATATCAGAATAATTGTCAAATTGTGAAAAAATATTAAGTAAGAATATGGACAAAGAAATTATTAGTTGTGATGATTTTAATATGCCTTCGGCAACATGGGATAATGATGACATGGGTATCGTTGTACAATCATCTTCTCAGAGCAGTGCATGTGAGTTAATCGCCGAAACTTACAGCTTCCTAAATATATACCAATTAAACAACATTCCCAATGAAAGGGGACTTTTTCTGGATTTAGTATTTAGTACAAACACTGGTATATCAATCACTCCAGCTAAAGATTTATTGTGCAACACTTCAATTCATCGCATTGCCTATGATATTGACATTAATATGTTAACAGAACATTACGAATTATTATCAAACGATGTAATTTACTACTTTAAAAGAGGAGATTACATTGCTATAAATATTGTACTGTCGGTGGTCGATTGGGATTCATTGTTTAAAGGCAATGCTCTTGCATTATTTTATGATATATTGTGTGACACAATCAAAATGTATGTTCCATCTAAAACAATTTGTATGATTTCACTTGTTATATCAAGTGAAATCATGCCAAGTGTTTTAATTCAACAATCAAATTAATTGAAATTTAAGAGGATATTAACCAAAAACCCAAGTTCTTCTGGAAATTTGCCAGTGATATGAAAAATACTTCATCCATCATCATCCCAGAATCAATATCATATAATAATGTGACTTCTGACAATAGGTCAGATATTGTTAATGCCTTCGCACCGTTCTTATCTTCAGCTTATTGTCCAATAATTACTACAGTGCCTGAATTCAATTACAACTATCAAGTTAATTCGTCTAGTTATGTGTTACATAAGAAGTGTTTAATGGAATTGGTAATTAATCTAATAATTGTAGTTATGGCCCTCATGGAACTCCTGGTTTCTTTTTATCTAGATGTGTCTATCTCAAAACCTATTCATTGGCATAGAAATAACACAATTTACGCTTGGTTTGTTTCACTGTTTAACCAAGCGTAAATTGTGTTATTTCTATTACAAAATGTTTCACCACGTGCTACATGAGAAACGAATTCAAGAACTATTCATTGGCTATTCGATCATTCCCTTCACTCAGGCTATGTTCCTCAATATTGTCATTCCCATTTATAAGAAAAATTGAAAAAATTGGTGGAAAATTATCATGGAGTTACATCTAGTCTATGATCCCTAAGATGCTTGATGAAATATTTTCTATTCAATTACGTTTTATAAGCCGGAGTATTATTGTGAATAATCAGCATGGTTTTATTGAAGGTCGATCTACAACTTCAAATTTATTGTTATCAGAAATATATTATTGATAGTTTTTTGATAGTAAACAAGTAGACGCAGTATATACAGACTTTTCAAAGGAATTCGACCGGGTAGATCACAATATATTAATTGCTAAGTTGAATGCCTAGGAATTTAATTTCCTGTTATATATAAATGGTAAAGATAAATAATTGCATTTCATGCGATATTAATGTACTTTATTGTTTTTGTTGTTTGTTAATGACTTATGTCATTTGTTTGATTATTGCAAATCATTAATTTTCGTAGATGATTTTATTATATCCCATACTATTGAAAACGTAAATAACTGTAGAGACATAGTAACGATCACCACCATCATGTTTCTTAATTGTAGAGAACTTCAACGCAACTTGTGTGGGTTACATGATTGGTATTTGAAGAATAACTTGTTTCTGAATATATTTAAATGTAATATAATTTCTTTTACGAGAAAATCATCTGTAATTACTTTTAACTATAAAATCAATAACGAAGCATTAGAAAGAGTTCCTACTATTAAAGACCTTGGAGTAATTTAACAACAAATAAATCATTTAAGATACTAGGTTTCATATTCAGGAATAGTTACAACTTCAAACTTCATGCTCTTCTAACTTTATTTACTTGTTTAGTAAGATCAAGTGTAGAATAATAGTTGTTATGTGTTAGCTATAGAGCAAAAATTTGTTAAATATATGCGTTGGAAATTTAGTGAAACTAGAGAATTATGTTAGATTTATGTTTACTTCATAAATTAATATCAAGTACAATAAATTGTCTGGAATTGACTGTTTCACTAAATTTTTCAATTAGTTCCACTTATAATAATATACGTAGAAGACCTCTATTTAGGTTACCTGTAGTGCAAACTAATTATGAACTAAATGGTCCAATATCTATATACTCATGTCTTTCGCAAATGAATTAAACTCCAATGATAATATTAGTTTATTTTGTTCTACCTTCAGTAATTTAAAAACTGAATTGAGAAAGGTAATATTGCACATTCAGTACGCATTTTTTTTTATTATTAAAATGTATTTACTTTTTATATATTATTTAATTGTTGTATTTATGTAAAAGGAGATTCTGTTAATAATAATAATAATAATAATTATTATTATTGTATTATTATGACTAATGGATCTTCAAAAATCCTGATTATAGGACGATCGAAATGCTCGTTGGATTATCTTTAATTGAATGATCAATAAATAATTATAAAGAGTGTTATAAACTTGAAAGGTGTCTACCTGGAATGATTATTCGATCATCTTAAATGTACTTAAATAACCTTAAGTAACATCGAATAATCATTGGATGACATTGAATAATCAATAACCTCGTATACCTTAAAACTATCGCTAAATGTCCTAAACTGGCCTGGAGTTTCTGTTACGATTTTGAATTATCATTGTGTGACCTCGAAATTAATTTAATGGACATTTTGATGACAATAAACAAACTAGAAGTATCATTCAATGCCTTTGAATTATTATGTTTATTTGAAAATCTAGTAACATTAGATCTTTTTTTGTAATTTTCATGTCCAGTTGCATTTCAACAGTTTGTGTGCAAAGTTACGTCTCGCTTCTATTGACTGTGGTGTTTATGTGAGTGTTTATAATGTTCAGAAAAATAAGTAACGCCGCCTGTTGTTAATTTTGGGCTGTGATTAGATTTCTTAACGCCAGAAATGCACCACCTTGCGATATTCATCGTCAGTTAAAGATGTGTATGGAGAAATTATTATGGCTTAGTCGTCTGTTCGGCGCTGATGAGAGAACATCCATAAGGACGAGCCTTCGGGATGGCCGTCAGTTATTACAGACGAACATTCAACCATTCACAACATACAATATCAACATCTTCAATACTGTCTATTAGTTTATTTGTATTTATATTTAATAGTTTGTTGATTCCTCTTACAATAAAAAATTAAAAAAATTATTACGAATTAGATAGATAAATATGTACTTATAATTTTGACGTAAGAGATCCAGAGGGAGTTCACTCGGCAGAATATTCTTTCACTCCAGTCCAATGCTTCATTTTAGAATCTTCAGCAGAAGACTACTAGTTGCCATTTTGACCTTGCTTCAAAAAGCATTATTTAGCGACTGAATTTTTCATTACATTCTTACTCTGATGTTAAACTGACATTTATAAATAGTTTTTCATTGGTAATATCATAATGGTTTTAATTCTGATAAGATCCAATTTTTTGCCACGCTTTTCTATAAAATGCAGATGGTTGTGAAGATCATTTGGGCTACCAAGAGTCTGCAGATACCTAAGAAATATGGTAAAAGGAAGAGAAGAGAAGGCAGGCTAGATGTTGCGATCCCTAAGTCGCTAGTAAGATGAATATTCAAGTAGGAACTTTAAATGAAAATACACTTCGTTGATATCACACACAGGATTTATAACGTGACCACAGTTTCAACCTTTAAAAGTCCATTATCAAACATACAGTTTGGCGTCAAGCATTAAACATAATATTCAAATAATTTAAGAATCACTTTCCAAGATCTCTACGGTAGTTCCTGTAGTTCCTAATTATTTCAATGATCATGTCATCAAAGCCATTAATCTTCATTATCTTCCACCTATGCTAAGCCTTTTCTATAATATTTTAGATGACTTTTGTAAACGATCAAGGATCCACAGGCTTTTATGAATGCCCGCTTCTGCCGCCACACTTCAGACAGAAACAAGTGGTAAGAGAGAAGACGAGAGAAGGCAATGTCTGGCAATAATAGTCGTTATCCTTAAGACGTAAAAAACAAGGGTTAGAGTGGTAGACCATCGAAACTGTATGAACTCCGCCCTGCTTGATCCATCCAAAATTTTTCTATGTTTCGTAGAATATTTTTAATATTCATATGTAATTTTTTGGAAAAGAAGCTAAAGTTTAATAAATATAAACATGGCAGAAAAATACAACGGCACAACATAAACATACAAATAATTCAAGTAACTCAAGAATTCTTATGACATAAGCGAGATTTTAACAGTTTTTTTCCTGCACTACGGGAATTATTAAAGCAATCCATCTTTAACATAATTAATTAGGAATATGACGAATATGTTTCACTGTTTATTACTGATTATACTAACTATAGTTTTGACTCTTATTGAAAATTAGTAATAAAATGTATTAAAATCCTTAAAATTAAATAATAAATTTAAATTAGTATAAAATATAAAAAGATTGGACTTTAAAAGTCATGCTTTCAAGCCTTTGATGCTGCTAGGACCTCCACATATTTTCTGAAGAAGCATCTCCACCTACCTCCAATATCTTTACAAATATCTGAGATTATGGACTATACTGAAGCTACAGAAACTGGAAAAATTGCAAAAATTAAGAAGATGTAGAATAAGGTATTTGTCACACGACGAAAAAATCGAAAATTCCAAAAACTTAAGAAGTTTAAAAACCAACATAAGCTATTTTTAAGATATCTACAAATTTTTCAGCTTTGTAGTAGTGTCGAAAAATCTTTGGAAGATTATGGGAACGTGGACTAATTAGTACATAACAGTTGAATGGCGGCTTAGAATTAAACTCAAAACAGCAACGAGTAAGGCTTAGAGAATAAGAATCACTAGAGCTGTCTCTTTTGTCTGTGTCTTTGAGTCAATTTAGAAAAAACATATTTAATACACTCCACTTAAAATTTGAAAAAAAACTTTGTAATCAATTTTCAATATTATTTCAAACATGTGTAATTGATGAACATCGAAAACATTTCGTCGTCGAGTAAATATCGGACGTCGCGACGAGACGAGCACGCACGGCGACCCCCCCTCCTCCCCCCTTCAGTCGTCTGCCAAAACCCTTTGCCTCCCACAAACCGCCCGCCGAAGCCGCCCCCCAAGAAAGGGGCAGCCGCTCCGATAATGGAAATTCCCTCATAGTTTAGATGCAGATAAGCGTAGTGCTCCTAGCTCGCGGATTACGTAACTCCGCGCTTGAGGTTTTATTGCTAACTTATATAAGCCGTTGATTGAGTGTTATTATTGAATTCCAGATTTATACAGGACCAATTTCTATGCAAATTCCGGGCACCCGGCCCGGATTATAACGATAGAAAAATGATATCTTCCCGGCGCTAAGCCGAGCATTACGTCTAGCGCCGAGCGGATGGAGTGACGCGGCGATAAACTATGGGAAGATATAATGGTGTACTTTAAATACATAATAAAAATATATTTATCAGATAATAATATAGTGTATAAATTTACATTTTAAAATCTTCCGATAAAATTATTCTTAAAGCTTGAAAATTATTCTGAGGTACTACTTTTAGTACTTCCAAGAGTTGAAATTCATATTCAAGTCTTTCGATCAGCTTTTAATTACATCAATTATACGAAGTGTGAGTAAGAGCTATAGTACAAATTTTGATTTTTTTCTCTTCGGAAGTAACCATTTTGATACCTTCAATTTTTGGAAACAATATATTTCTGTGTGCAGTTTTTCAAAAACTGATTCAATAAAGAACTAAAACTTTTAATCAAGAATTAATCTTTTTTTGGAAGAACTGATAAGTTTTTGATTGAATTTTGTGCATCAAGACACTTTTTAGACACAAAAGAATACACAAAGCTCTCTTTTATATTTTTAGCCTTGACAAACCAATAAGGTTCTGAGTTAAGAAAAAAGTTTAGGAGATATATTTATTTATAGTATTGGCAATACTATAAAACACTTAGTAACTTTGTTTGGAAATATTTAATAGGATGGTTAAGACGCTTATCAAGTGGTAATTAATAATAAAAAGTAAAAAACTTTATATTTTTATTTTTGCCCATGTTTAGATGAAAGGATAAAGTTATCATTTTTACAGCCACATTCTCTACCTTTCAAATTCTTGACCTTTTACGACGTTAAAATTGCGGGCACGTAACGTGCACATTATTTTCAATTCATTAAATTCCTTCAGGAAGAGGCATTGATGTCCGAGCGGCTAGGACGAGGAGTAATATAAATATAATTATGCAGGCAATGAGCGAGGAGAAAAAAGAATTGAGAAATTATTAAATGTAAGCACGGCTTATTTGACAGGAACATGTAACAAATATTCCCGAGCCTGATGTGGAATATTTAATTATATATTTCTCTTCCAGCTATGGAAGTTGCGTCAAGATACCGCGAGTCCGGCCAATAAATCCAAGGGAAACATGCACCGTACCGAAACATCGCCGGCATCCAAACGGCGATTTTATTCATCTGGGGGGACGGTGCACAAAGGTCCGCGCCGTCGGCGCGGCTCTTCAATTCTTTAACGCATAATTACTTAATTAATTTGGACGGAACGGAGCGGCCATAAATTACCGACGGTTTCGTATATTAAATTTAAAATTAATTAAAAATGTGCTCCTTTCTATTTCCATATGTTGGCCGCTGTTGAGATGGGGATCTCTTCGGATTATTACTGAGATTTATATGGTTCATTATTTACAGCATTTTAATTGGTACCACCCAAAAGGATTCGCCACCAATAAAACGCATGACTAAGAATCATAGAGAGCTGAAATCCGATGGATCTCGAGGAACCTTGGCCTGACTTCACTCGACCAATTAAATACCAAGATTAAACTTTTCTTGCTTTTCATTTGATTTATTTTTGGGTCTATATTTAACTATTGCTGTGTAATTTCAGAGTAATGTAATGTAATGTAATGCATACCAATTCCTTTAGATAATTCATTTCCATTGCTTCAATGTTGCTGCCACTTTTTCCTATTATTACTCAACAATCAAATCGATGGAAATGAATTACCTAAAGATTTTTTTGAAAAGACAAAGCAACCGAAATATAGTAGTGAGGGTCGAGCGTAAGTAAGAGCCAAAAACATTTCATGGCTACTATAAGCATTCTGACTCTAATTCCTTCCAATTATACAGTGTTTAACTACCCCTACAGTTTTAGTTGACTTACGCTTTTTCCATAATAAATAATTGTGAACGTAACCTATAAAATATCTCGTGTGTTTTAATCTTAAAGTGTATTTTGTATTGCACGCATTACTATTATTCTTCTATTCAGCGTCTCCCTTGGGAGTTGATGATCAACAATGTATTACTATAGAACAAAGTAAACCCTTTATAATTAAATTTACTCCTGGCCAACTTTTTCTCTTTAAACAGTCTATCTGATTAACTAACCCTAAGGTCCATTGTAATCTTAGTTTAATCTCTTATGAACAATTTATTTTGCTAAACATCATTTGTCAACTTTCAGCCATCGTCTGAATGATAATGTTTCTTTATTTTTAGTATGACATTATCTAAATTTCCTAATAACTGCAAACATTTTCACTAAAGATTCTATTTTTTTCCGAAAAGTTTCTTCCAATATTTGTAAATTTCAAAAATTTCAAGAATTTTTTCCTTTCTAAACTTTCTACTACAAATTCTGATAATATTGTTCAATTTGTTATGGAATTTTGCTTCCAGATTTTTATTTATTTCGATAAATTTTTTTTTAGCATTTTTCGCTTTAATTTTCCCCAAATTTTCTCTTTCATATTCTGAGAATTTGGTTCCATGGTTCGGAATTTTTGCTTTAAAATTTTTATATTTTTTTCCGAAAGTTCTAGATTGCACTTTTTCAATTATTTTTTTTAAGAATTTTTCATTATTTCTTGTATAATATCTGAATTTTCTGAAAATTCATCGAGGGTTCCAAAATATTCTAAAAATGTTTCTTCAATACTCCTGAAATTAAAGAAAAAGCAGCATTTTTCGTTTGTAATTTGGCAAATATTCTCTTTTAAACCCCGAGAATTTTGTTTCAGGATTTTATTGATTTTTCCTTCTAGATTTTTAGACTTTTGTCTTATAATTTTGTTAGAAAGTGTTCCAACAATGTATCTTTAATTTCTTAATATTTTTTTTAACAATTCTCTTTTTAATTACAAGAAAGGGGTTTTAATTTTTCATTCAAAAAATTTCTTGGAATAATTTTAAATTTTAAAAATTTCCAGCATTTTTCGTTTTAAATTTTCCTTAACTAACCACTGCTGAGAATTATGTTCAGTTTGTTTTGGAAATCTCTTTCCTGATTTTTTAAATTTATCAGAATTTTGTTCGAATGTTCTTAAGCTCAAACTCAAGCAATTTTTCCTAGAATTTTCCACCATTTTTTGTATCGAGATTTCTTAACTACCTTATACATTTTTTTTTCTCAATATTCTTAAATTTCCAGCATTTTTCTCAAATGTTTTCTTTCATATCCCGAGAATTTAGTTTGATGATTTGGAATTTTTGTTTTCAGATTTTTAGAATTTTCCATTATAGTTTTTTTTCCGAAAGTTCTAGAATGCAATTTTTCATTTCTTCTTTTTCTTATATAATATTATCTGAATTTTCTAACAATTCATCGAGGCTTCCAAAATTTTCTAGAAATTATTCTTCAATATTCCTAAGATAAAAAAACAGCAGTTTTCGTTTGTAATTTTGAAAATTTTCTCTTTCAAATTGCAAGAATTTAGTTTGGTTGATGGTTGTGGATTTATTCTTCTAAATTTTTAGAATTTTATCTTATAATTGGAAATTTCCAGAAAGTTCTGGTAATTTATCTCTTCATTTTTAAGAATTGTTTATATCTGAATCTTTTAACAATTATCTTCCTAATTACGAGAATTCAAATTCTTATAATTTTCTTTATTTTTTTAAATATCCGGGAATTTTCTTTTAAAATTTTCTTTAATTTTGGTCAAATTTTAAGAAATTTATTCAAAGATTCTCGACCTTTTTAGCAATGTTTCTTTCATTATTAGCGGATCTTATTTAATTTTATGTGAAATTTGAAATAAAAAAATCTAGAAAATTCTAGTACCTTTGGAGAAATAAGAAAATTCCTAAATTCCTAAATTTTTTTTAAAAGTATTTGTCATAATTTTTTATATAGTATTATAGTATATAGTATAGTATATAGTATAGTATATAATATTGTAAATTTATAAAAACAGTATCAGCATTTTTGGCTTTAATTTTTCCTAAATTATTCCGAGAATTTGGTTCGATGGTTCGGAATTATTGCTTTCAGATTTTTATACGATACTTCATCGTTATAATTTTTTTAGAAGGTTCTCGAATGTTCTAGCAATTTTTCTTTTTTTAAGAACTTATTATTTCTTGTATTATATTATCTCAATTTTCAAACAATTCAATTCAAGAAAACATAAATTTTACACTGAATTGAATATAGATTACCATGTAGTAACGGTCGCAACCTCTTTACATAATTTTTTGTTTGGAATTTTTGTTAATTATCTTTCAAATCCAGAAAATTTTGTTTGAAGGATTTTTTCTTCTAGATTTTCAGAATTTTGTCCTATAATTTTCTTGTAATTTTTAAGAATGTTCCAGCAATTTATTTTATAAGAATGTTTTATATCTCAATTTTCGAACAATTCTCTTCTCAATTACAAGAACTTCATTGAAGGTTCTAAAATGTTCTTTCTATTTTCTTAATTTTTTAGAAGTTTCCAGCATTTATCTTTTTAAATTTTCTCTTCAAAATTTCAAAAATTTTGTTCAATAGTTCTGAATATTTTAGCAATTATTCTTTCATCATTGGAGAGTTTTTTCAGAGGTTCTAAATTTTTTTATCAAAATTTCTGATTTTTAAAAATCATTTTTCATGTTTTAGATTTCGAGAAATTTCGTTTTAAAATTTCAAGAATTTTGTTCAAGCGTTCTGGATTTTTTTTAGCAATTTTCCTTTCATATTTAGATAATTTTTTATTTAATTTAATGTAATTTTTTTAACAATTCTCTTCTAAATTGTAGGAAATTTTTTCAGGGGTTTCTGAAAATTTAGAATTTTTTAAAATCACTTTTCATCTTTTAAATTCCGAGGAATTTACAGTTGTTTTACATTTTTGAGGTTTTTTCCTTTCATATCGTGTGAATTTTTTACCACTTCTTCCTTTACTTTATTGGAATTTGCTTGTATTTTCCAAGAGATTTTCAAAACCTCCTCTTAAAAAATTATTATTTTCCAATTACTTTACTTTTTACAATTCTTTCTTATAATTATTTTGTTCGAAGGTTCTAAGATATTCCAGAAATTTTGCTTTTATTGATTTAAGAATTTCCATAACCGTTCACAATTCTGATGGTTCCTTTCAGATTTTTAGAATTTTTCGTTATATTTTTTCCAAAGATTCTAGAATGTTCCAGCAATTTTTCATTTATTTTTTTAAGAATTTTTCATCATTTCTTGTATAATATAATCTGAATTTTCTGAAAATTCATCAAGGGTTCTAAAATCTTCTAGAATGATTTCACAATTTTCTAAAATTACAAAAAGAACAGCGTTTTCTTTTGTAATTTTTACAATTTTGTCTTTTAAATCCCGAGAATTTTTTTGATGGTTCAGGATTTTTCCTTCTAAATCTATAGAATTGTCTCTTATAATTTTGTTGAAAATTTCAAGAATGTCTTGAAATTTATCTGTTGGTTTTTAAGTATTTTTCTTATTTTAGCTTCAAATTACTCTTCCTAATTACAAGAATTTACATCGAGACTTCTAAAATTTCCTTACTGTTTTCTTAATTATTAGAAATATCCAGCATTTTCCTTTAAAAATTTTCCCGAATTTTCTTTTAAAAATTTGAGAATTTTGTTTAAGGGTTTTGGATTTTTTTGGATCTTTTCTTTCATTCTTAGAGAATTTCTAGTTTAATTTTGTGTCAATTTTCCAGATTGTTTTCTTATAATAATTTTGTTCGAAATTTCTAAAATGTTCTAGCAATTTTTCTTTTTTTATAAATTTCCTTAACAGTTAACAGATATATGTTAACTAGTTACTGTTAACTATTACCTGTATTATTTTATCATCAATAATTGTCAACTGATAACTGTCATTTGTCAGCTGCTTTCGAATTACTATTTATTGTAATTATTTATTTTTTGTCAAGTATTCATTCTTAACTATAATAAATAACAAATGCTAATTGCCAAATATTAACTGATTACAGTCTACTATTAATTTTCAACTGTTGACTATACAATTTTAAGCCCCAATTTTTACGTGTCATTTATCAACTATAAACTTTTAATAGATAACTGTTATTTGAAAACTATTACCTGCCAACTATAATATTAAGTCGTCTATGTTTATTCAACTGTCAATTTTTGACTAATTAATGTTAATTTTCCACTGTAATATATGTCAATTGCACCCTACTGTCTGTCATTTGTCAATTATCAGCTATTAACTATGATTTGTTAACTGTAAAGTGTTATCTGTCTACATTGATAACTATTATCTGTGAACTGTCACAAAAAAATTAACTGTCAACTATCGTTTATATACTTTCAACAGTCATTTGATAACCACCAACCCAAAGGCAGCTCCCAATTTTCAAGTGGTAAATGTTTACATCGTCAATTGCCAACTATCCAACTATCAACTAGTAACTATGAGAACAAACTTTTAATTATCAACTTTCAACTATTAATAGACTACTGCCAATTATCCATTGACACTTGTTAACATTTAAATACTATTCTTTGTATAATTTTAACTCTTATTTCTCTCTTATCTATTACTTATCAACCGTTAACTTTAAAATGTTAAATATTGTTTGTCAAGTATGAACTATCAACTTTGCCAACTGCAAACATCAAATAATAAGGCATTAACTCTTGATTGTCAACTATTAATTAACTACAGTTAACTATTAACTAACTGTTAACTATTTAGTGTGTCAATTTAACTGTCATATTTGTCAACTGTTAACTGTTAACCATCAACTATTAACTGATAACTCTCAATCTCCAACTATACTATCTTCAATATTAAATTACAATAGTCAACTATTAACTGATTACGGTCAACAGACAATTGTTAACTGTTAACTATACAATATTAAATCAAAATTCTTACTTGCCATTTGATACTTGTCATCTTTTAAATCGCATGTATACACTTCTGTTAATTATTAACTGCTTAATGTTAATTATCAACTTCAAAGTATCAACTGTCAATTACCTGCTGTTATTTGTCTATCAGCTATTAACTGATATTTGTAAATTGTTAAGTGTTAACTGCTTAACTCTTTAATGTTAACTGTCAGCAATCCAATTGCCAACAGTCAAATGTGAACTTTCAATTATTAACTATTATAATTTAAATGATAACTGTTATTTGTCAACTATTAACTATCAACGGTTAAATGATAATTGTCACTTTTATAAAATTGCCAGTTGTAAAAATATTAAATGTAAAATTCAACAATCAATTATCAAGGTCAACTATTGTCAACTATCAACATACATCGATTAACTTGTAATTTTGAGAACTTAACTGTCAATTGTCAACTGACAAAAGTTAACTATTAACCGATAACTCTTAAAAGCTAGTTATTAATTATTAACTATATATAATATAATTTTAACTTATCAGTAGGTAAATGTGATAAATATGCACTGCAATTTGTAAATTGTAAACCATATTCTCTTAAATGTTGATTTGTTTAATGTTAATTACCAATTGTCAACTGTAAAACGTTAACTGTCAACTAACAAATGCTAATAGCTAACTATTAGCTGATTATTATCAACGATTAAATGTTAATTAACTCTTAAATGTGAACTGTCAATTGGCAATCGGTAACTGGAAACTGCTAACTTTTAAATCTCAACTGATAAGTTATAACTGATAACTACAAACAATTAATTACTAATTGCCAACTTTTAATTATCAACTGTCAATTAACAAGAACCAAAAGTTAATTATTAACTATCAACTGATCAAAAGCCAGTTGTCAATTATCAACTAAAAATTTGAACTTATCAGCAGTTAAAAGTGTAGATATTTGTCAAATGTAAACTGCCGTTTGTCAACTGTAATGTCAAATGCAAACTGTAAACTAGCAATTGCCAATTATTAATTATCTTAATGGTTGATTTATAAGTTTAATACCATCATTCCAAGTATCTACTGTCAACAATTTGCCCACTGTTAACTTTTAACTTTTTTATATTTACTGCCAACAGTTAGTTATAATCTCTAGAATGTTATCTGCTGCTATTAATTATCAAAGTTGAAACGTGAACTGCCAATTGACAACTGTAAACTGTCAACTCTCAGTGTTAATTATAGATTGTCAAGTATCAACTGACAACTCTTAACTGATAATTACTAATTGTTAACATTTAGTTGTTAACTGTCAATTATCAGCCATCAACAATTAACAGTGAATTGTTAATTGTTAACTATTTACGAATTATTAGCTGTATAATTTTAACTGTCTAATAAGAAGTTAGATGTCAACGTCAACTGTCAACTCAATTATTCCATTAAGATAATTCTGCTTATATCCCATAATTTTATGGAATGATTGCAACAGCATAATCAAAAACTTACTATTTCCCATTTAAATTTCTTATATTCACACGTCTGAAGCAGCAGTGTTACATCCCTTTGAAGGTTTTTATTAAAGAACTGAACTGAGGCTGAATTACAAATAAAAACTATTACAATCTTGACTGGGAATGTGTTTACATTTTATACATTTGTTTAGTAAGGATGTATAAAATTGGGTTTTTATATTGAAAATAAACGCCACCCCGGAACTCTTTCCGTTGGCTCTATTTTTGCCTATATCCCGGTTGAACGCTGGCTGGTGGCTGTAGGCATAAAGCTGCCAGATGTAAACGAAGAAAATGAATAGACCGCGAGCGCGAGATTCCATCTCGGAGTAATGCACCGGGCATTACAACAAATTACGTCTATATTACACGCGGGTCGACTCGTTTTTCATAAATTCCGCAAATCTCGCGTCGCGCATATATTTCCTCAACATTCGGACAAACGCTAGCGCACGTCCCATAATTAAAATGCAAATATTTTCGCAACGTTCGCTGCGCCAAATATGGTCGCCTTCCTGGAAGTCGTGCGTAATTTAAGCGCGATGTTAATCTGCCGTAAGTAAATGTAGCAATACAGATAAAACATTCCAAATAGAGGCAGCGGAGACTTCTCCAGCATGAGCGTAGATAATGGGCAGCCAGTCCGGGGCAGGCATAATGGCCGAGAGCCAGGCTAACGCACCTACTTCTGAACCTTTAAATACACACTATCACGCCGAAAGATGCATACAGAGAGAGGACTATCTGGCGGATCTGCCGCCTCCGATAAGAATATGGGGCAATTTGTTCGCCCGCCGTTCGCTTACCGGAACTCTTGCGATTGGGGCGCAAAAGGTTGCCGAGATATCCTTCAGAAAGAGACGCCCGTGCCCAGATTAGCGGAATATCGTTTATATCGCGGACTTGATCTCGACTGGGAGGCCGAATATCATTTAAAATTTCATATTTACATAGACATAATTTTCTGCGATGGCAACAACATTAGCAACTTTCTCATGCCAGCAATATAACTCATGGCTTATGCAAATATTAATGTGCATTACACTAAACAATAGTAAAATTAAAAAGATAAAAAAATAATAGAGTTCTTTTTCTAATGTCGTTTATGGTCAGAAAATTCATGTGTTTGGTGGACAATTTCCCTTGATAAACAGTTTGTCTATGGAATGGGTTAATGACAGCTCTCATGTGTGTAAAGCAGCTTTATGTGTGTAAAGGTTCTACTGAAGTAATAACTTAAAATGTTTTAAAAACTTAAATTTAAAATTTTTAAGCATTTGGAAAAATGGAAAAATGTCTTCACAGTATTAATTTTGTTTTTTTTTTTGGAAGTCAAATGTTTTTGACAATATTTAACTTCGACAGCATTTAATATTTTAAATTTCTTAATAGATATTTAATTGTAATTTTCCGCACTTTTTATATATTTTAGTTTTATCATTTTAAATTTTCGACTGTACTTTTGACACTTTTCATTGTTTATCAATTTTCTTTTGATTGATAACATATTTTGATTTTATAATATTTTAAAGCTTACTTTATTTTCAATATTATTGAAAATTTAGTTGTAGATTATTGTTGTTTAGTTGATTTAGAAATTTAAAGTAAATCAGGATGTCAAAGTATTTTTATACATTTCGTATTTGCGTATAATCTCAATTTTTCTAATTGTGTATAACTAAAATTAGTTGAATTTTACAATTTAATTTATTTGATTATATTATTTTATATTAAAATTTATAAAAATAATTTTTTACATGTTTTACATTATTTTTATTTTTACATTTTTCATTTATTTGTTATTCAGGTAGACCGAGAGCACACTGAGTTAACATATTGAGGTAGGTCAAGGGTACGCTAGATCAATCTTAAATATATTAAGGTAGGTCAGGGGTACGCTAGGTTAATGTATAATTTGTTAAGGTAGGTCAAGAGTACGCTAGGTCAATCTATAATTTATTAAGGTAGGTCAAGGTTAAATTAAGTAAATATAAACGTTTTTAATAATATTATTTCAATAATTTGAAATATTATAAAATCGTTAAATTATGAAAAAAAAGTAGAAACAAAAATAATAATTGAAAAACACCTTCACAACATTAAACATAGAAAAGTAAATTTTATAAATAAACGTTTTACAATGTCGAAATAATGATTAAAAAAAATGTAGTTGAATGTCACCAAGAACATTACTGAATTGTATTAATAAAATAATTGAATTCCTCAATAATTATGAAAAATATATTTTAAAATTGTCAAATAACATTTCAAAATTTATTTTTTTTTTGTAAACAAGACGATTAAATTATTCTACAAGGTTTTATTAGGTTAAATTAGGTGATATGTTAATTTAGTGAAAAAAAAATTGGGAGAAGTCAAGAATACGCTTAAGCAATGATTAATTTATTAGCCTAGGTTAAAAATGTATTGCTTTCTCATTCTACATTTTAACTAATTTTAATAGTGTATAATTCTTCCTTCATAGAAATCACCACAATAAATATAAACAAAAAAAGAATCATAAAACCAATTCTGATGGAAATAATAATTATTTACACTGAATTGAAAAATTCACTATGTTTTAACTACAAATAATTATTGTAAAAATATTATATAACGTGTAGGCACAATTATATAAATGTAAACAACACAGCACGACTCGAGTTTCGACGTTTTATCGTCATTATCAAGTGAATTATAAATTGATGAAATTGTTATTTTATACTAACTATTTTGGGGTGAGGGAATATACCTGCCGCTAATTGTTTGCGGATTATCTCGGGAGGGTAGTACCAGATTAAAAAGTGGCGAAAAGATTAGTTCGATCTGCTCATTAAGAAGATTTACTGACGGATTACGGCTCTGTTTGAAAATTTCCAATGACTCCAGGAGATTAAGCTTAGCGCCCTTGTTGCAATTATGCAAGATTTTTAGATTATCTATATCCGGGAATTGGTGTTTGCATTCTAAACAATGATTTGAAAAAGAGCTAGTGTCTTGATTAAGACGAAAAGCACGATGATGTTCGGAAAAACGAGTTGATACACTTCGTCCTGTTTGACCTACATACACACTATTACATTCTGAACAACGGATCTCATACACCCCAGATTTTTTAAGAGGATCGACTTTATCTTTGGCATTGAATAGCATGTTTGATAATTTTCCAGGAGGTTTAAACGCTACTTGATGATTCTCTTTTCGAAAAATATTAGCAATCTGTTCGCTGGTTTTTCCAAAGTATGTGAGCGGAATGAACGATGTATTTGAATTAGCTATTTTCGGATATATTAAAACCCTTGTGGTTTGATGACGTTTTTTGTTTATTAGGTTTTGAATGAGGTTCTTGGGGAAACCATTGTCACTGGCAATTGAAATTATTTTATTTAATTCTGTGGCTCTTCTGTCAGTAGTTAAGGGGATGGAGAAAGCTCTATGTATCATTGAGTGATATGCAGCAAGTTTGTGTGACAACGGGTGATTTGAGACAAATGGGATTGTTGAGTTGACGTTAGTAGGCTTCCTGTATATATCAAATTCAATTTTATTATTTTGGTGAATTAACGTTAAATCCAAAAAGTTAATTTTGTTGTTATTTTCTATTTCTAGAGTGAATTTAATTTTAGGATGAATGCTGTTAATTAGATTGAGAAACTTATCTAATTGACGTGTTGTGCCACTGAAACACGCTATTACATCATCAACATATCTATACCAAAAGGAAATGTGTTTTTTGGCAAAATCAAGCGAGAAAATCTTTTCTTCGATATTGGACATGAATATTTCAGCTAAGAGAGGACTTAATGGAGATCCCATTGGAAGACCTGTGGTTTGTTGGTAAAATTCATTATTGAATTTGAAATAATTTTGGTTTACACAAGTTTCTAAACATTGATAGAGTTCTGATCTAATCAAATAATTGCACTGTGATTTATCGAGTAAATTTTGAATAATTTCGAGACATTCCTTAATGGGTATATTGGAGAACATGCTACTAACGTCAAATGATACAAGTTTTGAATTTTTGGGAGTTGTTGTGGATTTGAGCTGTTCGGATAAAGCGAGTGAATTTTTTACTGAATGTTTTGGAGCAAATTTGGTATATTTCTTGAAGAGTTCATTAAGTTTAATTGCTAAATTCCTTGTTACACTGTTAATATATGAAACTACGGGTCGTATAGGAGAATCAGGTTTATGAGTTTTAATGAGACCATAGAGCCTAGGAGGTAAGGGATTTTGATGTACGATTTTTAATTTTTCAAAATCTGAGAACAGCACTGTGAGATATTTTTGAGAAGATTTCTGATTTGGGTTTGGAATTTTAGGGTGGGATCTTTTTTTAGGGGTGTTAAGTTTTCAGTTGTAATGAAAGCGTTCATTTTAGTAATATACTGTTCTCTTTCGAGAATAACTATTGAATTTGATTTGTCTGCTTTAGTCAGGACTAAAGAATTAGAGGATATTTTCGATTTAAGTGATTTAATCATTGTGGAGTCTTTGGCGAAATTGTGGACATAGGATTTTATATGATCTGCTATATGAGCTCTAGGGATGACAGGTTCTGACACTCTTTTGAGTGCCAGTTCCGATTCTACAATTATTGAGGATTTTTCGGATTTGTTGGTAATAAATGGACTATAATTGGGATTTTGAGAGAGGAGAGTTTGTTCTATAGGGCTAAATGTAACTTTAGAAAAATTTGTGAATTTAGGAGCTAGATTGGACTCTGAAACAACTTTTTGGGAGGCTGCCTTTACATTATTTTTAAGAATAGCTAATTTCTTCTTTAATTTAAGATATTTTTTATGATTAACTTTGCTAACATTTTCGCGAACAAAATCATCAAAGATGGTGAATTCTACTGAATGTAATTTGTACGTAAGTTCCGAATGCAACATGTGAGTTGGGCGGTTTTTATAGCTGCTTTTGCTGCTAAAGTTGTGGACCGAGTTTTAATATTGACATATTTGGGGATGATATTAGAACGAAGGCATTCTGAATTGAACCAGATATCTTGGGATACGAAACGGTATTTTTTCATCAACTTATTATAAATTAAAAATTAAAAATCGTACATCAAAATCCCTTACCTCCTAGGCTCTATGGTCTCATTAAAACTCATAAACCTGATTCTCCTATACGACCCGTAGTTTCATATATTAACAGTGTAACAAGGAATTTAGCAATTAGACTTAATGAACTCTTCAAGAAATATACCAAATTTGCTCCAAAACATTCAGTAAAAAATTCACTCGCTTTATCCGAACAGCTCAAATCCACAACAACTCCCAAAAATTCAAAACTTGTATCATTTGACGTTAGTAGCATGTTCTCCAATATACCCATTAAGGAATGTCTCGAAATTATTCAAAATTTACTCGATAAATCACAGTGCAATTATTTGATTAGATCAGAACTCTATCAATGTTTAGAAACTTGTGTAAACCAAAATTATTTCAAATTCAATAATGAATTTTACCAACAAACCACAGGTCTTCCAATGGGATCTCCATTAAGTCCTCTCTTAGCTGAAATATTCATGTCCAATATCGAAGAAAAGAATTTCTCGCTTGATTTTGCCAAAAAACACATTTCCTTCTGGTATAGATATGTTGATGATGTAATAGCGTGTTTCAGTGGCACAACACGTCAATTAGATAAGTTTCTCAATCTAATTAACAGCATTCATCCTAAAATTAAATTCACTCTAGAAATAGAAAATAACAGCAAAATTAACTTTTTGGATTTAACGTTAATTCACCAAAATAATAAAATTGAATTTGATATATACAGGAAGCCTACTAACGTCAACTCAACAATCCCATTTGTCTCAAATCACCCATTGTCACACAAACTGGCTGCATATCACTCAATGATACATAGAGCTTTCTCCATCCCCTTAACTACTGACAAAAGAGCCACAGAATTAAATAAAATAATTTCAATTGCCAGTGACAATGGTTTCCCCACGAACCCCATTCAAAACCTAATAAACAAAAAACGTCATCAAACCACAAGGGTTTTAATATATCCGAAAATAGCTAATTCAAATACATCGTTCATTCCGCTCACATACTTTGGAAAAACCAGCGAACAGATTGCTAATATTTTTCGAAAAGAGAATCATCAAGTAGCGTTTAAACCTCCTGGAAAATTATCAAACATGCTATTCAATGCCAAAGATAAAGTCGATCCTCTTAAAAAATCTGGGGTGTATGAGATCCGTTGTTCAGAATGCAATAGTGTGTATGTAGGTCAAACAGAACGAAGTGTATCAACTCGTTTTTCCGAACATCATCGTGCTTTTCGTCTTAACCAAGACACTACCTCTTTTTCAAATCATTGTTTAGAATGCAAACACCAATTCCCGGATATAAATAATCTAAAAATCTTGCATAATTGCAACAAGGGCGCTAAGCTTAATCTCCTGGAGTCATTGGAAATTTTCAAACAGAGCCGTAATCCGTCAGTAAATCTTCTTAATGAGCAGACCGAACTAATCTTTTCTCCACTTTTTAATTTGGTACTACCCTCCTGAGATAATCCGCAAACAATTAGCGGCAGGTATATTCCCTCACCCCAAAATAGTTAGTATAAAATAACAATTTCATCAATTTATAATTCACTTGATAATGACGATAAAACGTCGAAACTCGAGTCGTGCTGTGTTGTTTAGATTTATATAATTGTGCCTACACTTTATATAATATTTTTACAATAATTATTTGTGGTTAAAACATAGTGAATTTTTCAATTCAGTGTAAGTATGGATTACCACGTAGTAACGGTCGCAACCATTCTCTTTATATAATAATTATTATTTTAAAGAACGAGAATCATACAACTTATGTTGACTTCAGATAACTACGCGCCAGATTCTACGGAAGAGAACAATAATATCAATACGCAGAAGAACAGGAAAAGCCCAACAGTGGACAAAAATATTACATAAATACAGGTAAAATAGTTCCAGCCAAAAAAATTGGAAATATAGAGTGCGGTTGTTCAAAAAATTGTAAAACTCTTGTTAGTGAAATTGAGGGCAAAAATTAATTCGATTTTTTAGAACTTGGCAGATCTTAACAAGCAAAATGTATTTCTTTCAAAAGCTGTTCCATGATGAAATATCGGTATAAGGCATTATTTATTTTATCCAAAATACTACAAAAAGATATTATACGTAATAATAGTCTATTTGGAAAGGCTTGAATTCACAAAATATAGGTTCTTCCATTCTCATCATCTATTATTCTGGAATCAGTTACTCCATGAATACCTTTTTGATGACGATTGATCAAATTATTGTGCAAAATATGGCCTTTTTGCACTTAAAAGTTATATTAATTTGACACTATGTATCATTATATTTAGTTATAATTAAACCATAAAAGGAGACAATACATACATATTAAAGCATAGGTTCCTACTCAGGTATAACATATACATAAAAACACACATGTTATGTCGAATTTTTGGCCGAAAATTTGGATGAAAAGATCTCTTCAAGACTATAGAAACATTTACTTTTTAAATACTGTTTGATTCTGTATTTAAAAGCAAATGTACACTTAAAGAACGCTGAATTAGAAAAAGTATGCAAGAAGATAAAATTTTGACATCACAAAATCGAGATAAACATTTCGCTTCTTCTTTTGACTTACATGAAACATTACTCTACACAAAATGGTTGGTGTCCATACATAATATGTATGTTTCAAATGAAGGATTATATAATTTTTATGATAATAAGGTAAATATTTACGCACGGGACGAAACTATTGCATCGAGGGGTACCTAAGAAATTGCTTCTTGTTGCTTGAAGGATTTGGAAAATGTAATAATGCAACATGTAATAGCCTACACCGATATGTGCACTGCATAAAATAGAAATTTGAAATTTGAAGTGTTTTAATGTGGCTTAAATATTTCGAGTTGCCCAAGAAATACTTTTATCTACTAAATGATGCCGATTTTTGAACTATCGAGAGTACTGTAAGAAAACAAAATTAACTTTGAGAATGATCCGTAAGGACCAAAACACGTGTCAGTTACCTGATAATAAACAAATGGAACATAACAATTGTATTACTTCTCCCAATATGAAAATTAGGGGTATGTCCCTAAAGACTATTATACTATCATAAACCAATGCCGAAAATATAAAAGTTAATTTTGCATGAATTTAAATCAGCTAATTTTTTTTCTAAAAAAACATTATCAACGTTGTAGAAGTAAATTGTTTGAAGATATGTTGGATAAGGGTAAGAAAACCATAGACAATAATAAAATGTATTAAAATCCTTTAGTTCGTTGTATTTTTAAATTTACCATAGACAATATTCGATAAAACTTCATTTAGTGAGAATGAGGGATTTACATCACTAATTTTATTGCCATCACGGTAAAGACCACAAAACTTTGGAAATATAGTACTAACACGTTTATATCATCATTCCAAATCCGTTTATATCATCATTCCACACCTATCACATTCGAAAAATTTACAGATATCATTGATTTACGTATTGCCAATCATGCCTCCAATACATCATAAATATTTTTCTTGATCATAATGAAAACAGTTAAAATGTATTAATGGTAAGAGCATAAATTATTTTGGTTGAATGGTAAATATCTAAGCTAAAATAATGAATAGGTGAAGAACGAAATAGGACATTGAAAACCTAACCAATTTACAAATACTTTGACCCCTTTCGAGGTCCAGGCCAGAGTCAAGATTATTGGAGGTCCCAGAATCGACTGGAAGTGAAGGTCGGAGTCAAGGTCACAAGAGGTTCTAGAAATGAGTGTACCTCCCTTGACCTTGGCCCCAGTAAGGAGACCCTTTGTTAGGGTCGGAGGCCTGGAACCTGAAATTCAATCACAACACCCCATAACTGAAAGGTAGCGGATGGTGGTGTCGCTCATAAAACTTTAATAGTCTCTCATCATAATATACCCAGTTCAAGTGTTTCCACCATTGCTCAATCATACATCCTAATGGTGTTTAACTTGGAATCTATTTTCCAAAATTCAAAGACATATAACTTTCATAGCTATAACCTGCACCCACACTGGATTCATTTTTGCGAATTGCAAATAAACTGATTAAATGAAAAAATGAATTCGGGTAACAAACTTTACAAAACTAATTTCGAATTTCTATTACCATTCAATTTATTTAATTCCAGCGTTCCCGCTCTCTCCTAATTGAGAAGTTAATTGAAGGTTATGTGAAGGTAATTACAACTTGAAGGACATATGAATGTCAAGGTCATTTAAATGTGCATGACATTTGAATGTCAATATTGCTTTGGATTAATTTTAGCGAATTGCAAATAAATGGATAAAACGAAAAAAATAATACGGGTAAGACACTTTACAAAACCAATTTTCGAATATCTATTATCATTCAATTTATTCAATTCCAGCGTTCCTTTTCTTTCCTAATTGAAAAAGATAACAGGTATTTTAAATGTCAAGGTCCTTTAAATGTCAAGGTTACTTAAAGGTCAAGGTCCTTTAACTGTCAAGGTTACTTAAAGGTCAAGGTCATTTGATTCTAGAACCTCCTAACGACCTTCAAGGTCAGAGGACGTTCTAGAATCGGCTAGTTGTCCCTACTACAGCAATAAATACAACATTGGAATAATAATCAAAAGTATACTAGAACAATTAACAATGTATTGCGATAAATATAAGATACGGTAGCGTAATAATAATTCATTAGAGGTCTAGAGTATGCTAGACCAATAAATAATTAATTGTGATAGGCCAATAGTATGCTATGATAATGAATAATATATTGCGATAAGTTAGGAGTAAGCTAATAAAATAATAAAATTGAATAATATATTAGCCTAGTTCAAGGCTACCTAAGAGCAATAAATAAATAATTGAGATGGATTAAGCGTAAGTTAGGGCAGTAAATAACTTATTATGACAGGTTAAGTGTGAGATAGAGTAATAAATCATTATTAGTGATAGATCAATCTTCACTAGTGCAATTTTTGGAATAGGAGAAGAGTTCTAGAATAAAGAAACTGTCGCTTAGGGTGGCAACTTATGAATGATCATTATTTTGAAAAACAACAGGAAAATTACAATGTAAGCTCTATTTTGTAATAAATAATAATAAACATCTGTATTTGCAGACAAAAGAAAATAATTTATATATAACTAACAATATGATTATAATATGTGACAATAGTTATCTGTCTTACAATTATCATGATTGCTAATGTCTAACGGAATTAACTGTCGGTTGTCATGATCGCTAACATCATTGTGAAGTGCACAAATGAACTGATGAATAATGATTTCTAGATATTTGTATCGAGGTGTTATTAGAGAATTGGGTGGAATATACATGTGGTTAAGGATGTCAAGATTATGAAAGTTTGTGGCACATTTTTGAGCGAGGAATGTAAAGCGTTGTTCAATGGGAGTTAAGTGGGCTAATTGGTACAGGAGGGTGTTGGATGGATTATGTGTGAGATTAAAGGGAAGTCTAATTTTTGTAAGCATACAAAGGGCTGATAGTTCAGATGCCTAGATATTTTAAAAAAAGGAAGGGTGGGGTTTATAGAAAAAGATAGCTAGGCCTTGGTTTTTTAGGTGAGGCTTCTAAAATAAAAGCATTATTTGTTTGCCTTTGTTTAAAGAGTAATAAGACAATAGAAACGGACTTACATGCCTTAACAAAAGTGGTGGCTAAAGTATAGCTAAGAAGATTAACGCAAGATCTTAAAGTTTTCGGTTACAAAAGTTTCCAAAAAAGAAGTAGTAAGATCAAATATTAAATTCACTTTATAGAAAGACCAAAAGGTGCCCGAATTATCGATTGGGAAGACTGCCCTAAATCGTTACCTAGAAACTTTTTTGATAAGAAAGGAGTAGTAGCCGACTAAAAATTTTTATGTTAAAGTTATATTGCTTTGAATAATCTAGAAGAATTTTTTGTAAATTATCTATTTTGCTCCAGGCTTCTTTTCATTGGTATTTCAGCCTTATAACCTGGATTTTTATCTAAAAAATATTCCCTTGCAAATTTTTTTTTTACAAATTCTCGACTTTTCATACAATTTCTTCTCTGGACTTCCAAAAACTTGCTAGAAATCTAGGAATATCTCTTCCAAATTCTTAGAATGTTCTTTAAGTATTTCAAATTGTTCAGCAATTTTTCTTCAGATTCCTAAAAATTTTCAATTTTTTTTCTCCTAGATTTTCAGAATTTAAATTTAGATTTTTAGAACTTTTTATACACTTCTTTAATTTTTATCATTATAAAATCCAAATCTGTAAAATTTTCTTGAAAATTTCAGAATTTTCTCTTTAACATTCTAACCTTTTAAGATTTTATTTTTCATATTTCCAGAATTTATGGTTGAAAGTTGAAAACTTTTCAGATGTCTTAAATTGTCCAGTAATTTCTCTTACAATCTCCAATTTCTGTTACAAATTTAATTTTTTGTTTTGAGGAGTTCCAAAATATTTTTATTCATTATTTTTAATTCAAAAGTGCTTTCCCATATCTTTTGAATTTGTTTCTAGGTAATTGTAAATATTTTATCAATTCATTTTCCATATATCAAAAATTTTCGAATTCTAGAATTTTCTTTCTTATGGCTCCAGAAATTCCTTCCAAAATATTTGAGTATAATTTTTTTTAGATTACTAGTGTAACCAAAAGTTTTTCTACCAAATTTCCAAATTTGTTTTAGAAGGTTTTTCAGCAATTTAATTTCAAAATTTTAAGAATTATCTAGTCACCAAATTTCTAGAATTTTCTATGCGTTCAGAATTTTCGAATACTTTTTTTAAAGATTAACGAAATTAGGAGATTATTTTTAGACTTATTTATATATTCATAGGCTCTAAGGTTTGAAAATATTTCCATCTTTCTAAATTTGTCAGATTTTTTTTTATTGTAATGATTTGTAATATTTATAATTTTTAAGAAAGGAGTCCAAAGATTAATAAATAAATAAATTTTAATAATATTCGAGCAACATTTCTTCCAGTCTCAGAAAGCTCTCCTTTCTGAATTTCTTAAAGAAAATTTATAGCAGGACCTTTTTAGATTCCTAGAACCTTTCATTTTGTTTCATTCCCAAATTTACTTTAGACTTTTAAAACAAATGTCCATCTCATATTAAAATTCTGAAGTTACACTTACTAGGATGAGTGTTATATTTTAAAGCTATATTTGTTATGACGAGTGTAAATATTTATTTGTAAATATGCACAGTAATTTCTCTGGTTTCTAAAATTCCAGGATTTTACAACTACTTTTATTCCATTCTTCAGGAATTTCCTTGCAAATTTAAACATTTCTTCGATCATTCCTAAATTTTCCAGCAATTTCTGATATTTCTAATATTTTCATTTTTATAGATTTTTCCGGAAATCCAAAATCTGTTCAAAAGTTTTAAATTATTTTAACAATTTCTTTCACAGATCCAAAAACTTGTTAGAAATTTAAAAATCTGTCTTCTAATTTCCTAGGATTTTCTTCAAGTATTTCAGATTGTCCAGCAATTTTTCCTCAGATTCCTAGAAATTTCCAAATTTTTTATTTCTACGCTTTCAGAATTTGCTCCATAAACTTTAATTTTTAGAACTTTCAAGTAACTTCTTTAAATTTTATCATTATGAAATCCGAATCTATAGATTTTTCTTAAGAGGTTCAGAATTTTCTTTTTAACATTCAAAAACTTTCAAGAATTAATTGTCGGTGCCCATTGTTTATTATAAACGTAATGTAACAACGCTGAAATTATAAGCCTCACAGAAGTACATGATGTACACTTAAAGAACGCTAAATTAGAGAAAGTATGCAAGAACATAAGATTTTAACATTACAAAATCCAGATAGGTATTTTGCTTTTTCTTTTGACTTACAGGAGGAACGACTGTGTCCAAAATTGTACCCATTGCATATTATAAACGTTATATGTATGTTTAAATAGACGATTCCATAATTTTCATGATAATGAGGTTGATATGTACGCATAGGATGAAACTATTGCATCCAAGGGTACCCAAGAAATTGCTTTTTGTTGCTTGAAGCATTTAAAAAATATAATCACGCAACAACATGTAATAGATATGGACTGGACCAAAGGGAAATTTGAAATTTTCTTTAATGTGGTTTGAAGATGTTCAGTCCCCAAAGAACGCCGTAGAAATTATCACATTTTTATATTCTGTGCACTCTTTCCTACCAAATGATGCCTTGATGAACTATCGAGATTATTATAAGAAAAAAAGATTTATTGTATGTTTCTTAAGACTATTTTACTATCATAAAACAATGCCAAAAATATAAAAAGCTTATTTTGCTTGAAATGAAATCAGCTGATTTTGTTTCTACAAAACCATTAGAAGATGCAATTCTAAGAAGCCGAAAAAATATCAATGCTGTAGAAGTGAATTGGTTGAAGATATGTTGGATAATGGTTTTAAAAAGCAAACCATATACAATCTTCTATAAAACTTCATTTAGTGAGATTGGAGGTTTTAAATCACTAAATTTATTGCCTTCACGGGGAAGAGAACAAAATTGTACAGATATGATTGGTTTCTTAGCAAATTCCCTCCAATACATCGTGAATATTTTCGATTTTAGAACCTCCTCAGACATTGACCTTTCTAGGTCCAGGCGAGAGTCAAGGTCAGAAGAGGAATTCTGGGTATTTGATTGGAAGTGAAAGTGGGAGTTAAAGTCAGAGGATGTTCTAGAAATGGGTGCACCTCTCTTGACTTGGTCAAAGTAAGTAGACCTTTTATTAGTGTTGGAGGCCTGAAATTTCCAAAATTTTCAGCAAATAGGGCGACTGCTATATACCTTTTCAAAGGTAGCCGATGGTGGTGTTGCCCATAAAACTTTAGTGGTCCTTTATCATAATATACCCAGTTCAAGTGTTTCCATCACTGCTCCGACATACATACTAATGGCTTTAGAATACGACCCTGCATTACAATTTGTTAGACTTGGAATCTATTTTCCAGAATTCGAAGATATATAAGTTTCATAGTTATTAACAGAAGACTGTAAGGCTCTTCTTTGCCTGTTCTTCGTGCCCACACTGGATTTATTTTTGCGAATTGTAAATATACGGATAAAATGAAAAAATAATACGGGTAAGACACTTTACAAAACTAATTTCGAATATCTATTATCATTAAATTTATTTAATTTCAACATTTCCTCTCTCTCCTAATTAAAAGGGATAACAGGTAGTTTAAAGGGCAAGGTTACTTGAAAGCCATATGAATGTCAAGGACATTTATATGTCAAGGTCATTTGAATGCACTTAAGGTCACTTAAAGGTCAAAGTCATTTGCTTGGAGGTGGATTAATAGGCGCAGGAGGGTGTTAGATGGGTTATGTGTGGTATTAAGGGGATGTCTAATTTTTGAAAGCGTACAAAGAGCTGATCGTTCAGATACGTGGATATTTTTAAGATCGGCAGGATGGGGTCTATATAAAAGGATAGCGGTGTAGCCAAAAAGAGGTCGGCATATCATTTAATAAATATGTAGCGTTGTTCTAGTGAATATGCCTTGATTTTTATAGGCGAGTCTTCTAAAATGCCTAGCTTTCTTGTTGATACTCGCTTTGAGGTTTTGGGCGTGGGTTTTAAAAGTTTTAAAAGAAGTGATGTAATGTGGGTTAGGGTTTTAAATAACATAAACATAAAAGCTGTAAAGTATCGCTGATAGGGAGATCCTTGGGGGAACGCCTTGTTGGAGAACAAAGACGCGTGATAGGGTATTTTGGATATTAACTTTTAGGAGTCGATTAGATAAGAAGCTGTCAATTAGATCAGAAATTTTATCGCATTGAACTATGGCTTACTACCAATTTGTCTATTAATTGAATTTAAAAGACATTAATTTCCATTAGAAATGTTACTTTTAAAATTTCATCAGATGAAAATTTAACTTACTTTCTACAATAAAATTTTCAGTACTAATTCGGTACGTCAATTGTTTTAGGTGTATGAAGAACCCATTTTTTCTGAACATATTTGGAAATTTTGAGGTAAGAAATGTATGTTTTAGAATTTTTTTAGTAATCCGATGAAAATTTAATTTTCTACAATAAAATTTTAAACTCCGCAATTTTATTTATCAATGCGATACATCAATTGTTTTTAAGTATATTGAAGACACATTCATTTCGAACGTATTTGAAAATTTTGATGTAATTTCCATGAGAAATGTATTTTTCAAATTTTTTGTAATCCTTAGATGACAACTTAATTTTCTGTATTCAAATTTCAAAATTAGCCATTTTGTTTATTAATTCAGTACGTCAATCAATTGTTTTTTAGTGTAGTGTAGGCACATTCATACTGAACGTATTTTGAAATTTTGAGGTATTTCGTGAAAAAATGTATTTTTTGCATTTTTGTAATCATCAAATGAAAATTTAATTTTCTACAATCCAGTTTCAAAATTCGCCATTATGTTCATTAATGAGGTACGTCAATTGTTTTCAGGTGCATTGAAGATACATTCTTTTTAAATGTATTTGAAAATTTTGAGGTAATTTTTATGAGTAATGTAGTTTTCAGAATTTTTGTAATCATGAGATTAAAATTAGATTGTCGACAATCAAATTTTAATCTCCGTCATTGTATTGGTCAATGCGGTACATCAATTGTTTTTAGGTATATTAAAAACACATTAATTCAGAATGTACTTGGAAATTTTGAGGACATTTCCACGAAAAATCTATTTTTAAAAAATTTTGTAATCATTAGATCCAAATTTAATTTTCTACAATTAAATTTTTAACCTCGCCATTTTGTTTATTACTGCGGTACATAAATTATTTTTAGAAGTATTGAAGACACATTAATTCTGAACCTATTTGAAAATTTTGAGGTCATTTCGGTAAGAAATGTATTTTTTAGAATTTTTGAAATAATTTAATTTAATCTTCTACAATCAAATTTCAAAATTCGCCATTTCGTTTATTAATGCGGTCCGTCAATTGTTTTTAGGTATATTGACGACACATTCATTTTGAACGTATTTGGAAATTTTGAGGTCATTTCTTTAAAAATGTATTTTTTAGAATTTTTGTAGTCATCAGATGAAAATTTTGTTTTCTACAAACAAATTACAAACCGCGCCATGTTGTTTATTATTGCAGCACGTCAATTGTTTTTAGATGTAATAAAGACGCATTCCTTATGAACGTATTTGAAAATTTTGAGGTAATTTCTATGAGAAATGTATTTTTCAGAATGTTTATAATCATCAGATGAAAATTTATTTTTCTACAATTAAAATTTAAACCTTGCCATTTTGCTTATTAATGCAGTGCGTCGATTGTTTTTAGGTGCATTGAAAACACGTTCATTCTGATCGTGCGTCAAATGTTTCTAGGTGTAGTGAAGTCATTCTGAACGTACTTGGAAATTTTGAAATCATTTCTATAAGAAATGTATTTTTCAGAATTTTTGTAATCATTAGATGAAAATTTAATTTTCTACAATCAAATTTTAAACCCCGCCATTTTGTTTATTAATGCGGTAATTCAATTATTGTTCGCTGCATTGAAGACACATTCATTCTGAACGTATTTAGAAATTTTGTAGTTATTCCTATGAGAAATGTATTTTTCAGAATTTTTGTAATCATCAGATGAAAATTTAATTTTCTGCAAACAAATTTTAAACCTCGCCACTTTGTTTATTAATGCGGTACGCCAATTGTTTTTAGGTACAATGAAGATGCATTCATTCTAAACGTACTTGCAAATTTTGAGGTCATTTCTATGAGAAATATACTTTTGAAATCATCAGATAAAAATTTAATTTTCTACACTCTGCAGTTAAGGGTTAATTATAATAAGGTCGATAACTATTCAGCTAAGAATATAATTCAACATTCTATAAAATTACCGGAAAATTTGCATAACAATATCTCATATATAAATAAGAAACATTATTCAAATATTATTATTTATATATTGTAATTATACAAACTTATAAACAGTTTCCTTCCTTAATTTACTTGCACTTGCTTATAATCTATGGTGATTGAATACAAGGTATAATAAAATTAATAAATTATCATTTCATTTAGATATAAAATATTTCTCTTATAGTTGTTAAGCAGTCTTAAGTATAGTATAAAATATTTTCCTATTCATTTGTAACAAGCAAGAAACGTTAATGATGTCTGCTGGAAATCCAAAGACCTCTATGCAAATGACATACACTTCAGACAAAATCCACTGCTCCCCTCGGGAACAATTGTACATCATCCACCTACATCCGTCAAGAGATCCGGAGGTGTAGAGCGAGTGGCAACGGTGAATTACCCGTTTCTGCTGGGCCGGCGACGTCCTCTTCCTCTTCCTACAACGGCGTCTCATCTCCTCGGGACCATCCTTTAAATTCGCATGAAATATCATCATCGAGGCGAAGCGACAACGGCGGATTCCTGAAGGAGGCTGGTTTATTACCAGGGCGGCCCCTATCCGCATCAAGAGCAAACGGGCCTCACTTCACCGCCGCCGCTGACGTTTTTCTAAATACCGCCGGCCGGTACTTTATGGCCGCCTCTGCCGCCGATACCATCGGACCGGTTAATGAATATTTTATTGCCGCGCCTGAACCATAGCCACTCACAACTTAAGAATTATACATCATTCATAGAAAATTGAAACAAAAAATCACTACATCAAGAGTAACTAATAAAAAATTCTGACATAATTTTAATTAATATATAATATGATTCACATTTTTGCAGATAGATAATAAAATTAAACTAAATTTCTGTCATCAATATAATAAAAGGCTCAAAGTGGCAAAGAGTAAAATTTCTCCTTGAGAATGACCAACGATCGAAACTAGTCGTAGAAATATAAAAATAGTGAAACATAACCAAGTGCTTAATTAATCCTGTTATTAGGCTAAATTTTGTAAAAGATTACGAACACTTGATTGAATCAATATGATCCCTCTTTATTATTAATAGTATAATTAAATAAAGTGCGCTTATATTTATTTACCCTTATCGTTCCTACTGGTTTAACGGTAAACCATTTAAATTAGGCGGGATTAAGTAAACGAGTTTATAAAATGAATAACACCCAATATTGATTTAATGAATTCTTCGTGCGCCAGGCGGCGGTTTAATTATTAGCTCTGGTTAATATCAAAATAGGATCAGCATGTTAAACGTCTGGTTATTGATTGGACTTATTAATCGTTGACAGATTTATAGTGCGCAGAGGAAGGAGCTAGTTTACTAATTAACACATTTGAGAAATTATAATTGTTGTAATGGCAAGGCAGATTGTAATAACACGTCTGCAGAGTTACAGCTGTCAATTATGGAGAGGAGAGACAAAGAGGCAAGCAAAATTAGCGTGTAATTTCTGATGATTAAATAACCCGTTTGAGTAACCAATAGGTATTTATGATCACCATATGTTGTCAGCCGTGTCTTTAGCTAAAACATTGTTACAAACACTAACTCAAATTATGTATTCTGTGCAATCATGTATACAGGATTCCAATTCTTAAGAGGTTTTGATGATATATTTGCTTATCTTGGGGCCCATATTGATAATTTTTGACTTAGATTGGTTACTTTGATTTAAACACGTCGTGCATTGGGCCAAAGCATGAAAAATTAGATGTAGAGTGATGTAATGACATTCCAGTCACCAATATACTTTAAACGATCCGACGAAGCTAAGCTAAACGTAAACAGTGAAAATGGGCGTTTTGTAAGCTGCATTTGGGAGTGTTATACAATCATAGTTCGGAATTCTTGCCTCGATCTGCGGCTTGTGCCATCAATATTGAAAAATTATAGTCGCAGAGTTTCGAGTCTTCAGGTTGAATTGTACTCATAGTATCCCATGTCAACTTTCTTACACATTGTGTTAATTCACCGTAACGCCATCATCTAAGCTTCACCGCTTCCGATTGGTAAGTTATCTGAGAAATCGCAGGAAGGGCGGAGTAAAGAAACTCGTTGTTTCTAAGAAAATTTAAAGAGAAATGTTCTCCCGTAAAAACAATAACAGATGTGTTTAACCGTCTTCACATATCGTCCGACCGTCGACAGAATAACTGCAGCGGTACACGTAAAGACTCGATTGGAGAAGAATCTGTGGTGTCACAAATTGAGGTAATGTCGCAGTTGGAAGTACTGTGCGAGTATACTGAATCTAAAAACCTACTTCAAGAGATAAGGTATCCTAAAACACAAATACATGATCGTTGAAGAAGTACATGAGAAAAATAGTATTCTTCGGCAACAAAAAAAAATTCTTGCGGGACGCGAACTCAAGTCTTCATAGGCAACCGATCGTGCAGGAAAGGCAACAAGTAAATTTCTTGCAGTTTTACTTCACTGAAAGCAGCGCTCAGGAAAGCTAATATACTCGTTTACAAACTCGCGCCAACCACTACGAAGGAGGATTTACTTGAAACCGAAACCTTGTGAATGCTACGTGTCTTAAAGTAACTGTACTACATAAGCATAAGTATAAACAACCAGAAATATAGCCCGAGGGAACAAACATCACGCATTTTTTTTTCTCGACTTTTGCTTTAAATAGTAGATATGAAGAAAATTTTTATTAACAACCCTAGTGTGTGTTTAATTGATTGGAGGATAGAATAGTGACCACCAGTCCACCCTACATATACATTTATATCTTAGGCACGGATTTGCTTATAGTTTCCAGAAAAGTCCAAAAATAAAATCGTTGATTTAAATAAATCACAAAAACAGAGCTTTACTTTAAATTATCCATGTATATGTAGGGTGGGTGGGTGGCCACTATGCACCCTCTAATCAGTAAAACATAAGCGAGGATTTGTGTTTATATTTCATTAAAACTTACCAAAACTCATCTAAACAAAATTGCACAAATTGACAATTATGAAGAAAATTTTTGTTAACAACTCTGGTCTGTGTTTTATTGATTTGAAGGTGGAATAGTGGCCACCCACCCACCCTACATATACATAATATTTTAGGTACTGATTTGCTTATAGTTTCCAGACAAATACAAAAATTAAACTGTTGTAATAATTAAATAACAAAAACAGTTTTACTTTAAATTTTCCACGTATATGTAAACATAAACGAGGATTTGTGTCTATAGTTTATTGAAATTTACCTAAATTCATCTAAAAAAGTTGCACGAATTGACAATTATGAAGAAAATTTTGATTAACAACCCTGGTGTGTGTTTAATTGATTGGATGGTGGAATAGTGGGTGCGTGGGTGGCCACTATCCACCCTCCAATGAGCAAAACATAAACATAGATGTGTCTTAATAATTTATTAAAAATAATTAAAACTCATTTAAAATAAAGTTGTACGAATTGACAAGTATGAATAAAATTTGTATTAACAACCCTGGCGTGTGTTTAGTTGATTGTAGGGTGGGATAGTGGCCACCCACCCACCATACTTATACATTTAAATTTTGTGTACTGATTGGTTAATAGTTTTCAGAAAAACCAAAAATAAAACTGTTGATATGAATGAATCACAAAAACAGAGTTTAACTTTTAATTATCAATGTATATGTAGGGTGGGTGGGTGGCCACTATCCACCCTCCAATCAGTAAAACATAAACAAGGCCTTGTCTTAATATTTAATTGAAAATTACCCAAACTCATCTAAAAAAAGTTATAAGAATTGATAATTGTGAAGAACATTTTCATTAACAACCCTAGGATGTGTTTAATTGATTGGAGGGAGGAATAGTGGTTACCCACCCACCCTATATATACATTTAAATTTATTTACTGATCTGTTTATAGTAGTAGTAGTAGTAGTGTTAGGCTATCGACCACGTGGTCCTTCCGCCATGTGTCATTTGTGTATTTGTGTGTGTGTAAATGAGCTTGTTACTTTAAAGTATCGCCCCCGTCACTCTAAAGCACCATTAATTGTATCCCAATGGTGAATGGTACCGGTCACCCATCCGACTACTGTCTGTTTATATTTTCCAGAAAAAACAAAAATAAAACTATTGACATAAAAAAAAAACACAAAAACAGAGTTTAACTTTAAATTATCCATGTATATGTAGGGTGGGTGGGTGGCCACTATCCACCCTCCAAACAGAAAACCTTAGCGAGTATTTGCGTCAATGTTTTATTGAAAATTACCAAAACTCATCTAAAAAAAAGTTGCACTAATTAAAAATTATAAAGAAAATTTATATCAAAAACGCTGGTGTGTGTTTAATTGATTAGAGGGTGGGATAGTGGCCACCCACCCACCCTACATATACAATTATATTTTAGGTACTAATTTGTTAATAGTTTCCAGATAAAACCAAAAATAAAACTGTTGATATAAATAACAATAACAGAGTTTAACTTTTAATTATTCATGTATATGTAGGGTGGGTGGGTGGCCACTATACATCCTCTAATCAGTAAAACATAAGCGAGGATTTGTGTCAATATTTTATTGAAAATTACCAAAACTCATCTAAAAAAAGTTATAAGAATTGACAATTATGAAGAACATTTTTATTAACAACCCTGAGTGTGTTATATTGATTTGAGGGTGAGATAGTGGACACCCACCCACCCTACATATGCATTTAAATTGTTGGTACTGATTTGCTTATAGTTTCCAGAAATATATAAAACTGAAATTGTGGATATAAATAAAACACAAAAACAGAGTTCAACTTAAAATTATCCATGTATATGTAGGGTAGGTGGGGGCTCACTATTCACCCTTAAATCAGTAAAACATAAGCGAGAATTTGTCTTAATATTTCATTGAAAAATCAATCTAAAAAAAGATGCACGAATTGAGAATTATGAATAAAATTTTTACTAGTAACTCTGGTGTGCGTTTAATTGATTGGAAAGTGGGATAGTGGCCACCCACCCACCCTACATATACATTTAAAATTTATATACGATTTTGTTAATAGTTTCCAGAAAAACAAAAATAAAACTGTTGATATAAAAAAAAACACAAAAACAGAGTTTAACTTTAAATTATCCATATATATGTACGGTGGGTGGGTGGCCACTATGCACCCTCCAGACAGAAAACCTTAGCGAGTATTTGCGTCAATATTTTATTAAAAATTACCAAAACTCATCTAAAAAAAGTTGCACTAATTAAAAATTATGAAGAAAATGTTTATTAAAAACACTGGTGTGTGTTTAATTGATTAGAGGGTAAGATAGTGGCCGCCCACCCACCCTACATATACATTTATATTTTAGGTAGTCATTTGTTAATAGTTTCCAGATAAAACCAAAAATAAAACTGTTGCTATAAATAAATCACAAAAACAGAGTTTTACTTGTAATTATCCATGTATATGTAAGGTGGGTGTGTGGCCAATATCCACCCTCCAACCAGTAGAACATAAGCGATGCTTTGTCTTAATATTTCATTGAAAATTACCAAAAGTCATTTAAAAAAACGTTGCATCAATTTACAATTATGAGGAAAATTTTTATGAACAACCCTGATGTTTGTTTAATTGATTGAAGGGTGGAATATTGGACACCCACCCACTCTACATGTACATATAATTTTTTTGAACTGATTTGTTAATAGTTTCCAGAAAAACCAAAAATAAAACTGTTGATATCAATAAAACACAAAAACAAAGTTTTACTTTAAATAATCCATGTACATGAAGGGTGGGTGAATGGCCACTATCCACCCTCCAATCAGTAAAACATAAACGAGGCCTTGTCTTAATATTTAATTCAAAATTACTAAAACTCATCTAAAAAAAGTTATAAGAATTGACAATTATGAAGAACATTTTTATTAACAACCCTGGTGTGTGCTAAATTGATTTGAGGGTGAGATAGTGGCCACCCACCCACCCTACATATACATTTAAATTATAGGTACTGATTTGTTTATAGTTTCCAGAAAAATATAAAGAGTTCTACTTTATTTTATCCATGTATATGCAGGGTGGGTGGGGGTCCACTATTCACCCTTAAATCAGTAAAATATAAGCGAGGATTTGTCTTAATATTTCATTGAAAAATCAATCTAAAAAAAATGCACGAATTGAGAATTATGAATAAAATTTTTATTAGCAACTCTGGTGTGTGTTTAATTGATTGGAGGGTGGGATAGTGGAAATACACCTACCCTGTATATACATTTTAATTTTATGTACGATTTTGTTAATAATTTCAAGAAAAACAAAAATAAAACTGTTGATATAAAAAAAAACACAAAAACAGAGTTTAACTTTACATTATCCATGTATATGTAGGGTCGGTGGGTGGCCACTAGCCACCCTCCAAACAGAAAACCTTAGCGAGTATTTGCGTCAATATTTTATTGAAAATTACTAAAACTCATCTAAAAAAAGTTGCACTAATTAAAAAAGAAAAGAAAATTTTTATTAAAAACGCTGGTGTGTGTTTAATTGATTAGAGGGTGGGATAGTGGCCCCCCACGCACCCTACATATACATAATATTTTAGGTACTGATTTGTTTATAGTTTCCAGAAAAACCAAAAATAAAACTGTTGATATAAATAAATCACAAAAACAGAGTTATACTTAAAATTTTCCATGTTTATGTAAGGTGGGTGGTTGGCCACTATACACCCTCCAATGAGTAAAACACAATCGAGAATTTGTGTCAATTTATTGAAAATTACCAAAACATTCACTGATTTCTTTATAGTTTCCAGAAAAAACAAAAATAAAACTGTTGATAGAAAAATAAATAAATGAAAGATGACAAACAACAGTTTTAATGACAATTTATAAATAAAAAATTTGGATAATTTGATTTTGAATTGCTGGAATTTTCTAAGCCCCGAAGGAAACTTTCCCAATTTAAAATATTCCGATAAGGATAACCAGGAAATGGCTTCAAAATTTCGACAAGTAAAATAAGGAAATTCTTGCAATGTGAAAAAACTTGCAGAAAATTTCTGAACCCATGAAG
Organism: Ontholestes murinus; assembly: GCA_963969525.1. Classification (NCBI taxonomy): domain Eukaryota; kingdom Metazoa; phylum Arthropoda; class Insecta; order Coleoptera; family Staphylinidae; genus Ontholestes; species Ontholestes murinus. Next base: position 8,585,264 of record OZ018394.1, on the reverse strand, counting down.
ACTACTCTCAAAATTCCTGTAAAATTTTCAAAATTTAGGTAGAAAACATTTTTGCAATTTGGATAGAAAATTGCTCGAAATTTCAAAAACTTTAAGCAAATTTTTTAAAACTCGAAATTGGGAATATAAAATTCTGAAGAATTCTCAAATGGAAGGAAAATTACTAGGAAAATTTTAAACCGCCCAGGAAATTTCTCAGAAATATCTGAAACATTCTTGGAAAATTAAAGACATGTTCAAAGGAAATTTTTGTATTCTACAAGAGATATTTCTGGAAAATATAAAAACCTTTGAAGAAAATTCTTGCAATTTGGATGGTTTTTGTAAAACCCAAGGATTATTGTAGTGGAAATGTATAAAAGAAGTTTGGGAAAATTTATTGAACAAAACTATCAAAATTTGGAAAGAGACATTTTCAAAATATTTCTAGAAAAATTATTTTTGTTTAATTCTTGAAGAAGAAAAAATGTTTGCATGTTGGCAAATTTAAAACCATTCAAGAAATTGTTTAGAATGTGGAAAGAAATTCATGGATAATTTAAAAAATTATAAAATCCATTTAGAAGAAAGGGTAATTTTGGAAAAATTCGCTGAAATTAACAGAAATGAAGGAGAAATTTCTCTGCAAATTTAATGCCTCGTAGAAAATTTTAGATGACATATAATATTTATTTATTATTTATTATAATACTTTCGATTACCTCTTAACAAAATACAGATACATAAAAAATACACTAAATTTTGAGCACAGGAATCACAGGCAGACTTTACTCTTTAGAATGTTTTTCCCTGTTGATGATGAATGTTCAAATTTATTTGAGAATTTCTTCGATTGCTTTATATAACAGTATACATTTATTTTACTTTATACATAATTTTTTAAGGATTCTGCTTAAAATCTGTAAAATTTGTGTAAATACTTGATTAATGTCAACATGACATATTCAAATAACAATTGTAATATCAAATAATACTTGATAGTAGTTACTGCCAAATGATAGATGATAATTGATAAACTACAGTTTTGAGAACAGATAACATATTACAAATAACAATTTGAATCGCAGATGACAAGAAATAACAATTTGGATGAAATATGACAATTAACAATTTATATGACGGGTAAAAAATGACAGATGATAGCTGGTAAATAATAAATTGAATGAAATGATAATGACAGACGATATATGATTAGTGGTATATAGCAATTTGAATGGCAGATGATAATTGACAGTAATAAATTCCAGATGACAATTGACCATTTTAAGGAATCTACTACTTGGAAAAATCCTTATTTTGATTCCTCTTATTGAAATTTATAAAAACATTCTCGTAAACTATGAAACCGAATTTTATAATTCCGACTCTTTCATCTCAAAACGAATAAAGCTTATAACGCTTTCTGGGTGTAAATATTTGTTTTGGTAATAAAACATTAATGTGTTTTTTCAGCGTATAGAACATAATTGAATTAGTAACACATTGGCTTGTGTGGCACAGGAATAATTAAAGGACTATAAAAATATAATTTGTATTTTGTATACATTATTATTTAGATTGTAAAACTGAGCTATAAACAACTTTTTAAATAATACTATTAAATGAAATATTGAGTCTTTTTCCTTCATTTAATAGTGTAGTACAAATTCACGTAACTCAACTATCATTAAACTTTTTAAATAATGTATTAATATGTGTTCACATCATTAATCTATCAATAAAAAATTTAATGATGGTTTTAAATTTTTAAGATCTTAAAAGTCTTATCTAAATATACATACAATAAAAGTCTTAATTACTATTATTACTATTAAAAACAATGTTGTCTATTTGATAGTTTGGGCAACTCAATTTCTACTATTTAAATAAAAAGTGATTTTAATTATAAAACTTATATATTAAATAAAGAGTTTAAAGTCTCTGAATCTAAACAGTAACTGTTTATTAGTGCAATTATCTTCTGCATACTACTTTTTTTGTAAATATCTGTAAAACTTCAATTAACATTGTTGATAAAAAAATTACAATGAATACAACCTATGTAATGTTATAAATGTAATAAATTGATGATACGTTTATATGAAAAAACTGACATGTTACAAACATATTTTAACATTTATTTATATAAATATACCAGCATTTACAATAACAAACAGAAACTGATTAAAAACGTCGCCTGTGTGACGTGAAACAAAATGGATGGTCAATAGTAACGTATCAATTAAAACGGACCGTTAGTTGAAAAAAAAATGTAAATATGGTTAAACATTGCGACAAAACGAGCACATCCACATGCATTCGTAAAACGAAGCTAATTTATATGGCACGTAGATGCATTATCGCCGACACAATTGCTGGTAATCTGCATAGCATCGAATTTGCCCCGCTGAAAAATTGCAGAAAATTGAGCGCATTCGGGAAAATCACAGCGCATATTTATCAGCTGCGAACTCCATGAATCCATTCTGTATATACGATCTGCGCACGCGGATCCGCTATAATATATATTTTTTGTATTCAATATTCAAACTTAAATGGGGCCATAATTCAAAAGTGTTATTTATTCGAGTGCGATGATGGAGATTTGCATGGTGCGCATTAAAATCCATCGGTAGGTGTGTAATTTTATACAAAAACGGCAGATGCTGCGATCAATTTTATGAATAGTTAATTGTTGTAGTCATTAATAATGCAGGCGATAAAATATGGCGTCGAGTAATTGTTATAATTATGAAAACTAGGATCTGTTATTTATAGCGCGAATTTCACGCGCTTCCAATTTTTCCTCCGCCAATTTGCGGACTGATTTATGTGCGTGCATCAGGTGCACTCTTAAAGGGACAAAAGTAATTATCGCCGAGCGAAATTACGCGATGACCTTTTTCGATCCGATCGATTTTCTTGTCGGTTCTTAATTTATGCGTCCGAATCCACCCATAACTCATACCCGCTGCCCGATTTTTCCGGCCCGATGTGGAACAGCGTTAACTGTCCCGGATTACAAGGCCGCCGAGAACGAAAACGGTTTTTCTGCAAACTGGATCTCGCTTCCTTCAATTCACACACACACACACACAAACCCGGATTTTCCAGTAATTAACCGAAGGATATGGGTATTCATACGTAAACATGATCCATTTGTTAGGAATGTAATTGCTGAATATACTGTGTGTGATTATACAATCTTCAGCTGACTTAACGACTATTTTGCTTCACTAGTTTCCATAGCCATCAACTTTACGCCCGCAACCGTTATGCATATGATTGTTTCTAATTGATAATACAGGTGGAATTTTTGCGAATCGCTCAGTTCCTGATCGTACGTGTAAATGGGCATGTATGTTTCAAATGTATGAACTATTTCTATACCGTTCTACAATATTGTCACGTACGTGTATACAGCATCACACATATGCTATGCTACTGTAAATGTTATTTATTCCTATTCACCTATATTTATTCTGGCTGAACTTTCTAATCTTAGGTTCACATCTTTAACTCGCAATACCGAACCACGAGGAATGATGGTTATTATTATTCAAGACCCATAATTTGTAGTACCTGAGTATATCATATATATTTTCATAGAAAAATACTAAACATATGATTAAATCATAAAAATGTTATTTAATAATGTAAAAATATAAAATAAATTTGATTTCTACACCTAAAATTTCATTTTAATTTCTACAAGGAAACACTTACCTCAAAACGATTTTTATTACATTATTGTTTAACATATAAGGCTCAATTAAAATAAAACCTGACGAAAAGTGTGTGAAATCTAATTTAAAAATGGTGATGTGGCTATCATAGTACTTTCCCTATATTTTTCTCAAAAATTATGAGGTTTACGCAAAAAGGTTATTCTTAATGATTTGTTCACTTTTAAATTCTCTACAATTACTTGTAATATAAGTTTCATATAACTCTAATAGTTTGTTAGCAATTGGCAAAAATGTTTTATTCTTTTTCTCAAAAGTTAAGAATTTTATGAAAAATATGTTTTAATAAAACTTATTCAGTTTCTTATTCCCTTTAACTTTTGTTTGAACCATTTTTTTTAATTTTTCATATTTAGAAAAATATCTCGAAAAAACAAAAAAACGCCTCGAGTAAATATCCACTTCCGGTTTTTTAATGTTCACCAAAAGCTTTTTAGTTTCAGTTTTTAACGATAAAACCTTAAGTTTGAAGTTTCATATCAAACAGATTATTCGTTTTTGAGATACAGCGATACAATTTTTTTTTCCAGAAATTAGTGTTTTGGGTTCAGGGGACCCCAAAACGGATATTTCCGCAAAAAAAAAATTCAAAAAAAAAATCACGAAAATAATACTCCCCCTATATATACTATATAGGGAAAGTAATAAAAATGACAGTTAAAAGTTAGTAAATGGCTGTTGGCAATTCACAAATCAATCTTGGTAGTCAACATTTATCAATCAGTAATTACGTTTTCAGGTGATACTTAATACTTGACTGATGACTATTAAGTGTTTTCATATTACAAATGACATTTATGAAATTTAGAAATTTGTAATTTATAGTTGATACTAGATAAATTGACAATTAGACGTTGAAAAAATGATTCTTGGCAATTTAAAGTTGATCAATAATGAGAGTTGATAAACGATTTTTGGGAATGACAATAAACAAATGAAAGCTGACAGTCAAATTACTGCTGTTAATAGACACATCAATGTCGGTAGATAACTTTTGCCCATTAGTAATTACTTGCTTATAATTCATACTTAAAAGTTTTCATTTATTACATTTTTATTTGACAAATGACAGTCGGCATTTGGTAATGTCTTTTTGACAATTGTTCATCACCGCCGGACGTGTGTTCGTTTCGTTCTGACAAGATTCTGTGTTTTAAGTGGGTAGTGTTTGTGCTACTGGCTTCAAACTCCTCATGCAGCTGACCACTGATATAATCGTTGTGCTGTAAAAATTAGACTTTGATATCTGCGATCTAACGCCAGATCGAGGCGATGTAAGTAATTTACAAATTTCCAAATAGTATTAATATATCGATACGTCGAGGAATTCCTAGCATTTTTTGTTGTCCTGCTTTTTATTATGTTTCGCCGGTGATTGACCGGGATTGATTCATGGATTTTATTGTTTATCATTTGTCTCAATTACAACTTTTATTTACTGCCATTTACTTTTACAAACATCGACTTATTTTATTGTTACACTTTTCAAAATAATTTATGTATTTCTGTGAAATTAATTTGATCATGTATTTGTTATGTATTATATGTGTCAAAATTTTTACCTCTGTTTGAATTCGTAACCTTACCGTAGCGTACCTTGTTTGTTAAAGTGAGTCACCCCTGATACGCTCCTGGGGTGTGAATTTTATCCTTGTCTGCTTCCCTAGTCCATTATTAGTTTAATTCTGAATACTTGCATAATAAATAATGAGCATGAGATGTTCAAAGTGTAAAGTTATTATTCAGGCAGGAGTATCATGCACAGACTGTCAAGCAATTTATCACCCTGGTTGTATCGTCCGCTACAAAAAATTTTCACATTTGCCTAGTAAAAGTGAACAAATATCGCAATGTCCTCGTTGTACTAGAAATGCCCGCTCAACTAATGGGGATGAGGAGTGCAACACTAATGACGATATAACTGATGCCGCTTTAATACTGGATTCCAAAACAGATAGTGAAGACTTGATTAACATACATGCATTAATTCTTGAACTCAGGAATGAAAACAGATTACTGCGTGAAGAAATTAATGTTCTTAAAAAGAAGTCGTGGGAACCAACAGATAATTTTATTGCCTTTTTTGAAAAATTGAAAGGGGATCTCCTGGTTGGAACCAAACAAATTGTATCGGAGATAATAAATAATTCAACATCTGAAAATATAACGGATTCAAAATCAAATTCTTCTTCTGAGCCAAAGGATGTTGAATCCATTGATTACTCTCTCTCAAAATCAACTTTCCTGTCAAATCGGGAGTTATTACTGTCTGCTGATAATTCATTACCAACTGCACCACTTCCAACATTTTCAAATAACTCCATGGGTTCTCAAAGAGCGCCGAGTTCATTGGAGCCACCTGTATTCCAAAATCAAGAGTCATCAACTCATACTGGATTAAATAATGGTCTACCATCAAGAAAAAATCATCAGAAGACAACAAATTCTCCCATTTTAGGATCTAATACTTCCACTTCTCTGGTTGGTGTTGCAGTCGAGAAGAAAGTTTGGTTACATCTTAATAATTTGCAACCCAATACAACAACGGCGCAAGTTCTTGCTCATATTAAGGAAATACCTGATGTGTCTAATGCTGTTTGCATAGCCCTAACTGCAACCAATGTGTATTGTTCTTTTAAAATTGGTGTAACACAACATGATGCGTTAAAATTACTAAACGGTGCATTTTGGCCAGTAAACGCAAGGATTAAATACTTCGATCATAATTTTAAAAATCAATATAAACATAAACGTAAGAACAATACTTATAAAAAGAACAATAACATTGATGTTGCTTCTGCCAGGATTGCAATGCAATCAGATAGTGTTGTCAATGTGTCTTCTATCGGTATTAATAATATAACTCCAAAAAACTGAGCATTTATTATCAGAATCTCGGTGGTATGAAATCTAAATTGAAAAATATTAGTCATAGTATAAATTGCTCACCTTATGATATCATTGTTTTTACTGAGACTTGGCTCGACACTTCCATTGATAGTACTGAACTTGGTTTCAAAAATTTTTCAGTTTTTAGAGTTGATCGATCTCCGTTAACTAGTCTCAAATCTAAAGGAGGTGGAGTGCTTGTGGCTGTTAAAAACAACTTGCACGCTTCAATTATTCCTACTTCACAAACTGGTATGGAACAAGTCTTTGTGAGAATAAACAAAAAAATAATTATTTGTTCGATATACATACCGCCCGGTTCTGATATGAATGCATATGCGGATCACTGTACGTCTGTTAATTTAATTAAAACAAATTATCCTTTGGATGAAATCCTAATTGTTGGTGATTTCAATCTGCCTAATGCTAAGTGGGCATGTAATTTAGAAACGGTCTTAGCTGATAATAATAGTTGTGCGAAGGCTGAAATCTTGGCTGAATGTTTTGATTTTCACAACATATTTCAACTTAATAACTTATCTAACTCTAGAAATGTTTTTTTAGATTTATTTTTTTCTGATGTTTCTGATATTGCTGTCGACTATGCACATGATCAATTATCAAATTCCTCATTACATCACAATTCTTATGAATTATGTATTCCTTTGAATTCAACTTACGAACAACTTACTTACGATGTAACAGAGTATGATTTTAAGCGAGCGCAATTTGCGGAGATCAATAGTTTCCTGTCAGGCATTGACTGGGACAGAACTTTAAACTATGCTGATATTGATGAAAATACTACCGTCTTTTATAATATCTTGTATATAGCAATAGACAAATATGTACCTCTTTTGAAGTACAAAAGTGGAAAATTTCCTAAATGGTTCAACAGCGAACTGATAAAGCTAACAAATGAGAAAAAATTAGCTCATCTAAAGTTTAAACAAACTAATTGTATGTATGACTACAGTATTTTTTCCACCTTAAGAACTCAGTGCAAAACTTTAAATGATTTTCTTTATCGGCGTTATATTAATAATGTTGAGATCAAAATTAAATCTAATCCCAGAATTTTTTGGAATTACGTTAAAGAATCTAGAAAAACTAGTGGTTTTCCTAAACACATGTTTCTCGACAATTCATTGTCAACTAATTTACAGGAATGTGCTAACTTATTTGCTGATTTCTTCTCTTCAGTTTATGTAACTGACAGCGGATTTGCAATTCCAACTGCAAGTTCCAAAAGGCAGATTGATTTTAATAATTGGTATCCAATTACATTATCAGATGTTTTTGAAGATCTTATGAAACTAAATAACAGCACTAAGTCTGGTCCGGATGGTATTCCTCCTGTATTTTTAAAAAGTTGTGTTTATTCATTGGCCAAACCAATTTATTTATTGTTTCAAAACTCTTTGACTACTGGGCAATTTCCTGCTATATGGAAAAGTAGTTTTATTACTCCTCTTTACAAAGCAGGAGATAGAGGAGATGTAAAAAACTATCGGGGAGTATCGTTGCAGTCAACAATTCCTAAATTATTAGATTCATTTGTTACATCTCAACTAATTTTTGCTACTAAAAAGGTCATCATTGATGAGCAACATGGATTTTGTCAGGGCAAATCAACAATTACTAATTTGTTAACTTTCCAAGTTTTTGTACTTGATGCCTTAGAGAAGGGTGCTCAAGTGGATACGATATATACAAACTTCTCTAAGGCATTTGACCATGTCAATCACAGAATCCTTCTTAGTAAACTCCACTCATTAGGCCTGGGCTCTGCAATTGTTAAGTGGTTTGAAAATTATTTATTAGATCGGATTCAATATGTTAAACTCAATAACTGTGTTTCAAAAGCTATTCATGCGAAATCTGGGGTACCACAAGGATCACATTGTGGACCGATACTGTTCCTCATTTTCATTAATGATCTAATAGACTCCATCACTTATTCCCAAGTTTTATTGTTTGCTGATGACCTCAAAATATATAAAACCATTATAAGTAAATCTGATATTGAAAAGCTTCAGTTAGACCTTGTAGCTATTCACCTATGGTGCATGACAAATTGTTTGAATTTTAACCTAGACAAATGTTACCACATGATTTTTGGTAACAAACATCAAATTTTAAAAAATGATTACCATATTAATTGTTATATTCTTAATTGCGTCACGCAAATAAAAGATTTGGGAATACTTCTTGATAGTAAACTTCTTTTTACTGCTCATATAAAGAATATTAGTTCAAAGGCTGCACGTACTCTAGGTTTTGTACAAAGATTTTCTAAAGACTTTAGCCCTGAAATATTTAAATTACTATATTCCACATTAGTAAGACCTCTCCTAGAATATGCTTCTATAGTATGGACACCTAATTACAACACCACCCAAGTTGCAATTGAAAAAATACAAACTAAATTCCTAAAGCTTTTATGTTATCGTTGTGGCATTAACTACGATAGTAATTCATTACGCTCTTTTAATTTAATGTCCTTAAGTGAGAGACGGTTCGTTGGAGATATGGTATTCCTTTTTAAATTAACCAATGGTCTGATTGATTGCAAATTTCTTTTATCTAAATTAAATTTCAATGCAACTTCTCTACATTTGCAGAGAACCCGATTAACTTTTAGACCTGAATATCACAGAACCAACTTTGGGATGAATAGCCCTATATGTAGGATGATGCGGCTTTTTAATTTATTATGTAAGTTTAATGTCGACTTGTTTAGTGTTTCGATCAATAGTTTTAAGAAGCAGTGTAACAAAATCTTGTGTAGTAATAGTATTTTAAATCTTAACTAGTTTTTATTATGTTTAATATATGTATATGTATTATTTTTAAATTTATATTGTATAGCTCCCATTTTATCTATTTTATTGCTGTATTGGTAAATCCGTTAATAAATTTGAATTTGAATTTGAATTTGAATTTGAATTTAATAAATTTATGATTATTTGCTATTTGTCAAACAATATTTATTTATTAATTTATCGATTTTACTTTATATTTGAGTCATAAAATGCCAATTGACAGTTAATATTTGGTAATTGACTATTAACGATTTATTTGACAAATAACAGTTGGAATTTGGCAATTAGTAATTGACATAAAAAAATTATATTTGACAGTAAGCAGTTAATATTAAAAACATGATTTTCAGAAATTTTTAAATAATAGTTGAACAATGATAACAATTGTCAGTTGACAAATGATTATTCGCAGTTGATAAATGACAAATAAAATTTGACAGTTAACAAATGATTCTTAGAAATTGTTTCCCTGTAAGTTAAAGGTTTATAGTTAATAGTAAATGATTGGAATTGAGAACTGACAGTAAACAAATAACAATTTGGTTGATTGAGTTACTTGAAGATAATAATAACTTTAGACACTTAGAACCTTTCTTCAATATTTTATTTTTATCCAGATGCACATCTGGATAAAAATAAAATATTGAAGAAAGGTTCTAAGTGTTTTAATCAAAACAAATAACAGTTGGATGTTTAAAAATGATTGTTGAGAATTGACAAAAAAAATTAACAGTTGTTATTTCCTAATTACTTACTTCCAATTTACAGTGGATACCTAAGAGTTAATGGGTGAACATTCATTGTTTTTAATTAACAAATGACAGTTAGAAATTTATGTATACTAAATGGCAGTTATTTAACTCTTCAGAGACGTCATTTGACAGTAAACAGTTGGAATTTAATAAAAGTCTGTTAATAACAAATGACAGTTGTCTATATATGTCAATTATCAATACCTTCACTAACGGGATTCACCCTGTACATTTTGAAAAAAAATGTTTAAACATATTTTTTGAATTTTTTTAGTTTAAATATATTTTTGAAAAAAAAAAAATAGTTTCAACATATTTTTGGCAATTTTTACATGGTAAGTTAGAGTTAACAGTTGATACTTTTACATTTAACAGTTGATAATTAGCAGTTGGCAATTAACGTTTAACATTTACAATTAATAAATAACAGTTGACCAGTGATAATTGTCAGTTAGTTAATAATTTTTAATGACGAATAAATGTTGACTGTTACTAAATGACGTTTAAAAGTGACTATTGATATATAGAAGTTAACAAATAACAATTGTTTCTTGGTAAATATTTCCTCATATCTAGAAGTTTGAAGTTACAAGTTTTTAAAACAGTTGACACGTGACAGTTGAGAAATGATAAGTTGTAATGACAGTTTGTAGTTGTTCGTTGATGGCAATGAGTAAAGCATGATATCAGTTAAAAAATGACAGTTGACAGTTAAAAACTATTATGAGAAAATGGAAAATGTCAGTTGCTAGTTTTTAGTTCATGTAAAATGTATAACAGTTAGGTATTGTAAAATGACAGCTCATAATTGATGAATTGTCAGTTGACAAATGACAGTTGAGAGTTATAAAGTAGTTATTAAAAATTTGAAAATAATAGATGGTAGATGTTAGTCGATAGTGAAAAGTTGACACTTAACTGTTAGGTATTAATAAATCAACAAATGATGCTATTATTACACAAATGACAGTTGTCTGTTGAAAACGGATTATTTTCAATTAGATCATGACAGTTGGAAGTTGCTAATTGATGTTAAAAAGTTTACACTTGACTGTTAGGTATTAACAAATGGCTCTAATAATTGACAAATGATGCTATCAGTTAAAAAATGATAAAATTGTTAGTTGAAAATGACTATTACTCATTTTTAAAAAGTTCACACTTGATTCTAGTCATTGACAAATGACAGGTGATAATTGACAAATAATGCTATCACTTGACAAATGACAGTTGGCAATTATAAAATAAAAGTTGGTGGTTGTTAGTTGTTTTAAAAAGTTTACACTTAATTGCTAGTTATTTACAAATGACAACTGATAATTGACAAATTATGCTTTTAATTGACATATGACAGGAAATACTTGAAAATGATTATTGGAAATTTGAAAATAACTGTTGGTAGTTATTAGTTTATATTGAAAAGATAAACTTTACTATTAGGTTCAATCAGCTGCCAAATGACAGTTGACAGTTGGTCGTTGAAAAATGATTATTAAAATTTGGAAAATGACAGTTACTTGTTCTTAGTTGATGCTATAAATTTAGACTTGACTATTAAATCTTAACATATGATAGCAGATAAATTACAAATGATGCTACCAGTTGACAAATGACAGTTGACAGTTAAAAAATATTTGTTAATAATAAAAAAATTAAAATTCGTAGCTTTTAGTCGTCTGACAAATGGTGCTATCAGTAGAAAAATGACAGTTGACAGTTGAAAAATTATTATTGGAAACTATAAAATAAATGTTGGTAGTTGTTAGTTGTTTTTAAAAGGTCTACACTTGATTATTAGGTATTTACAAATAATAGTTAAAAATTAACAAATGACAGTTGATATAATCAATTATTGATAAATAATATCTGATAATTAACAAATGATGACTATTCATAGTTGATATCATCAATTATTGACCAACCATTGTTGGAAATTGGAAAATGACATTTGGTATTGACAAATGATAGCAGATAATTAACAAATGATGGTATCACTTACTAAATGGCAGTTGATAGTTGAAAAATGGTTGTTGGAAATTGGAGAATTGACAAATGTCATCTGATAAATGAAAAGTGATGTTATCATTTGAAAAATGACAGTTGACAGTCGAAAAACGATTTTTGGAAATTGGAAATAAAACTTGGTAGTTGTTAGTTGATGTTAAAAAGTAAACACTTGACTCTTGGGTATTGACAAATGACTGCTGAATGTATGTTTAGTAGTATGATGTAGTGCACCGATTCCTCTCCAACCCTAATGTGCCAAGTTGAATACAGTGTACTTTGGTGCAGGAGTTTGTTGAACAAAGCATTTGACCCTCGATTTAACACGGATTCATTTTTACTCCTACCCGGGGCGATTTTACGAGATGGTGAAGTATGTTGAGGATGCGGGTACTACTTAGGCGATATGCGAATGATGAGTCCAATCATTTGTTGTTACAACAGAATCTACCAGCTACAAGATGGGATGTTGGTGCTGAAATGAATGAATGAATGAAAAATTATGTTACTAATTGGCAAATGACAGTTGACTGTTAAAAAAATGATTATTGGAAATTGGAAATAATAGTTGACAGTTGATACTTGACAATGATTATTGGAAATTGTTAAATTACAGTTGGTAGTTGTTAGTTGATGTTACAAATTTAACACTTGACTGTTAAGTACTAACAAATGATAGCTCATTAATGATAAATGATGTTATCAGTTTACAAATGACAGCTGACAGTTAAAAAGTGATTATTGGAAATTGGAAATGTCAGTTGATAGTTGTTAGTTGATGTTAAAAAATTAGACTTGACAGTTAGATATTGACAGCTTATAATAACCAACCATTACTCTCAGTTAACAAATGCCAATTAATTGAAAATTGAAAAAAAAACTATTGTTAGTTGTTACTTGATGTTTTAAATTTAACACTTGCTTGTTAGGTAATGACAAATGACAGCAGATAATTGACAAATGATGCTTTCAATTGACAAATGACAGTTTCTGCTAATAGTGACCAAATGACAGTTGATAGTTGAAAAATGATTGTTGAAACTTGGAAAATTACACTTGGTAGTTATTTGTAATAGATGTTTCATGTAACTCTAATAGTTTATTAGCAATTGGCAAAAAATGTCAAAATTTTCAATTTTTATTTGTTTCTCAAAAGTTAAGAATTTTATGAAAAATATGTTTTAATAAAACTTGTTCAGTTTTTCATTCCCTTTATCTTTTATTTGAAAACATTTGTAATATTTTTTATATTAAAAGAAAAATCGGAAAAAAACAAAAAACGGCCTCGAGTAAACATGAACTTCCGGTTTTTGAATGTTCACCAAAAGCTTTTCAGTTCCAGTTTTTAATGATAAAACCTTAAGTTTAAAGTTTCATCTCAATCGGATTATTCGTTTTTGAGATACAGCACCCACCGACAGACAGACAGACAGACACTCAGATAGACAGACAGACACACACACAGACACAAATTTTTTTTCCAGAAATTAGTTTAATGGACTCAGGGGACCTCAAAACGGATATTTCCGCAAAAAAAAATTTTCAAAAAAAAATCACGATCACAATACTTCCCCTATATTTCATATAGGGAAAGTAAAAAAGTATTCAGTTTATTCAGGCGTATACTTAATGCACTTGTCGAATCACCTATTTAATACACCATAGTATCTTGTTATTATTTTTAATAAACTAGATTGCAAAGGCGAGCTAGCTATTCTAAAAGCCATTGAATATATAAAGCTGCCCGTTGAGAACAATTTAAAACTCTTAAAAAATCTCCCAGTACAACCTAATTAAAATCGTAATCTAAATTTAATTTTTATTAGTCCATTTATCTATGTACAAGGATCAATAGCAACAAAAAAAAAGAAAGAGATACTCGCCCAATTAAAATCTTAATTAAATCCGCAGCATCCTTTAATGCCGAATATTAAAATTCCAGATACGCTAAATTAATCTTTTACGTGCTCCGGCGGCGTTGTTGCTGCTTGTGTTTTTTTTTCTTGTTGTTGCTTCCTTTTCGTTTCGTACACACGGCTATTGCAATTTGAATTCGCGATTTATCAAAGCTAACAATATTTTTGGCTTGCAAATGAGAACGTTAATTAGTATTCATATGGTACGGCGATCAATTAATAAGCGCCCGGGAAGAGCAAACAGTAATAAAAAAAAGAATATATTATATAAGAGAATGGTGGAAATATAAATGTTTATGCGAGATTACGTAATGAGGAGTAATTAACTCGTGGTGATTATGAAACAGCTTATGTGTTTGATTCAGTTGTAAGGTTGTAAGGCTGTGTTATGAGTTTTTGATGCTGTTTTTAATTCTTTTTTACATTGTTTTGGCCGGCTTCGTTAGTACAGCCAAGTAGCTTAAGATAATTCCCTCTATCATTCACCAACCCAACCCGCCATTCCATCTAACACCCTTCCTTAAACAAAACAAAAATAAATACATTGTATCATATACTTGTTTCTCATTTTTCCAAAATTTCCCTTTCACTCTTTCTTCTAAATGGATTTTATAATTATCCAAGAATTTCTTTCCACATTCTAAACAATTTCTTGAATGGTTTTAAATTTTCCAACATGCAAACATTTTTTCTTCTTCAAGAATTAAACAAAAATAATTTTTCTAGAAATATTTTGAAAATGTCTCTTTCCAAATTTTGATAGTTTTGTTCAATACATTTTCCCAAACTTCTTTTATACATTTCCACTACAATAATCCTTGGGTTTTACAAAAACCACCCAAATTGCAAGAATTTTCTTCGAAGGTTTTTATATTTTCCAGAAATATCTTGTAGAATACAAAAATTTTCTTTAAACATGTCTTCATAATTTTCCGAGAATGTTTCAGATATTTCTGAGAAATTTCCTGGGCGGTTTAAAATTTTCCTAGTAATTTTCTTTCCATTTGAGAATTCTTCAGAATTTTATTTTCCCAATTGCAAAAATGTTTTCTACCTAAATTTTGAAAATTTTACAGGAATTTTGAGAGTACTCTTCATGAGTTCAGAAATTTTCTCCAATTTTTTTCCACATTGCAAGAATTTCCTTATTTTACTTGTCGAAATTTTGAAGCCATTTCCTGGTTATCTTTATCAGAATATTCTAAATTGGGAAAGTTTCCTTCGGGGCTTAGAAAATTCCAGCAATTCAAATTCAAAATATCCAAATGTTTTATTTATAAATTGTCATTAAAACTGTTGTTTGCCATCTTTCATTTATTACCCCGGATTTAAATTGTAATTTGAAAATTGTCATTCAAATTATTGTCAATTTTCATCTGTGATTTGTTATCTGTCGTATTAACTGTTGTTTTCATTAACTGTCATATGTCATTCGAATTGTTACTGTCATTTGATAAATATAAATTGTCATCCGTTATCCGAGGTATTATTTGCATTTGTTGTCTGTCAATAAAATTGTTATTCAAACTTTGAAGAAAATCCATAATTAAATTTATAAATGGTTTTTTTTAATTAGAGATTTAAAAAATGACATTAAACGAAACTAAAAAAAATAAAATAATAATTTCAAATTTAAGAAATGTAACAAGCTTATAATTGGACGAAATAACAATTTTTTTATAAGAAAAAATATTGAGAATTTCTAAAACCCTTCCAAGAATTGCAATTTTGCATTGGGAATCCTCATAGAAGGATCACATAATTTGGAAAAAAACCTTATAGAAAATTGTAGAGAAACTGCATAAAGAGATATTGTACAATAGTGCAAAAATTTTGTTTCAGCATTATTTTTCTTCTTTTCAAGAAATTTATAAAATTTTCAGAAATCTTGACAAAGAATTTCTAGAAATTTAAAGGAAATATTACTGGAATATATTAGAAATGTTTACAAAATTTCGGAAAATTGAAGAGGCGCAGAAATAATCCATAAAAACAATTCTTATAATTTGAAAGAAAAAATACTTATAATTTGAAAAAAGAGCTGGATATGCTGAAAATAAATGAAAACAAAAAACTTGCATATATATTTTATAGATCTAAAATAAAATTGCTACAAAATTGAAAAACTAAAAATTATCACACAAGTTGAAATAGAAATTTGAAAATAGCAAGAAGTCATAAAAAATCCGAAGAATTGAATAGGAGTTTTTAAAAATTATAAAAATTTCGGAGACAAAATCTGATTGTAACTGTTAATACAAATTATTCAGTTAGTAAGAGTATAATGATAATACAATAACTTAATTTGTTTCTTAAATTTTTCCATTCTTTCAAGTGACAGAGATCATGTCTATAAACATAGTTAGAAAACTTCGAAATTTAAAAGAAAAATACTTAAGAAATTTGGAAAAATATTCTTATATGTATTCCTATCCTAATAAGTAATAGGAACCTAAAGTAAAATATGAGACAATAAAAGTTTTTTTAGTTGTGCAAATATATTATAATTATTGAAATATTCTAATAAATATAAGAAAAATCTAGTAATTTGGAAAAGCAAATTTTCAAAAATTAGAAACACTTAAAGCTGCAAAAAATTCTAATAACTGAAAATTAAAAACAAAAATTGCTAGAAAATTCTAGATCACATAAAAAATTGACACAACATAGGAAATAAATTAGTAAAAATATTTTATAAGAGAAGGCAATAAATGTTAGAATGATTACTAAAATACGTTAAGAAAATTCTATAAATCTAAAAATGTATATGCACAATTTTTTCCAAGGAAAAAAGAAGTTGTCAAAATTCCCAAATATGGAATAAAAGTTTTTTTAAACTTTAGAATTACTGGAGAAATTTTGAAACATAAATTTATTTAAAACATAAACTGTATGTGTTTCTTGGGGTAAATCTTATAATAATTGAGATTAAGAATAATTATACACATTTCTATTTGAAGCCTTTTAGTATATATACCTACATTTTTACCTTATAATTAAAACTAGTCACAAGATATAAAAAAAGTGGTATAAAAAATTTAAGTCTTTTCTTTATTTAAAAATCTAAAATGTACCACGAAGTAAACGCCTCCAAAATTCAAGAATTAATTATACTCAAGTTCATTTTTTATCAAACCATTGATAATGGTAACTTTTTGTCGGAAATATACATCTAGTTTCAAATAAAATAGTGAAGAAAGGTTTCTAAGTGTTTTAATCAATTCATATTTCCTTTATTTCTCCCTTTATTGCAAATGGCAATTTGGAGAGGCCCTACTAATTACTAAAATTAATACGTTTTGTTGCGTTCTATAAGGTTTTTTTTACTTAGCCCAAATTAAATATTTATAGAAATTAAAGTAATAATTTATGGGTTTTTTTTAATAAAATTTGGTAAGAAAGATCAAGATATGTCGAAAAAACTGTTTCCAATAATTTTAGATATATAGTAGAAAGTTACAGCTCTAGAATTAGGAGAGAACATTTTGGCAATCCAGAAATAAACATTCTTAGAATATTCCTGCAAAACTCCTATAAGAGAAAGTAAAAAATTGTGAAAAATTCTTGAAATACTCTAAGAGTTTCTTAAAACCTCTTTGGTGAAATTACTGAAATATTGTTATGTTTATAGATAGAAAAAAGAAATCATAATCTCGCAATTTGGATTTTTTTTAATAATCTGGAAAATTGCTGGAAAATTCCAATAAGAATTAGTAAACATGTAAAATATCCTTGATATACAATAAGTATTTTAAAAACATTTGAAGCATAAAAACTAAAATATTCTATAAACACAGAAAAAAATCTTGAAATTAAAACACGAAATTTTTTAAAAATTAAAAATTTAATAATGAAATATAAATTGCTAGAAACTTTTAGAAATTTAAGGAAATAATGCAGGAAAATTCTGAAACACATGAAAAACTCCTCTGAAAGTAAGTATTCGATGGGAGGGAGCAATAAACAGTAAAAGGATTACTAAAATTGAATGAAAGTTGCTAAAAAATTACTAAATATAAAAAAGTATTTCTAGAAACTTCCAAAGCCCTAAAATTTCCAATAGAAATTTATTTGTAGCTAAATTTATATTGGAATTTTTAGGGATATTTAATCGAAAACCCTCGCAAAATAGAAAATAGCGTTGCCAGAAAATTCTATAGATTTGAAAGAAAATTGCAAGAAAAATTCTAATTTAATAAAAATATTCTTAGAATACTACTTCTTGAAATACAATAAAAAGATTTCTTAAGAACTCAGGAAGTAAATTCTCTTATCTTATTTTAAAACCAAAAAATAACTCGCTATTTGGAAGAGAAATTCTTTAAAGATTAAAGAAAGCTATACAATACTAGAAGTTTTCTTGAAAAACAATAAAAAAAATTTTTAAAACTACTAGAAAATCTGTAAAAAATCCAAAAGATTTAAAGAAAAATTGCTGAAAAAATACAGAACATGTGAAAAATCACACAGAATTATTTCACAATGTAAGATTAAAGAAGTATTTACGAGAGTGCAATAAATAATGGAAGGGTTTCTAAAATGGATTAATAGTAGCCAGAAAATACTATAAATCTAAAAAAATTATATTGACGAAACCTAAAACTTCTAATAAAAATATTGCAACAAACGTTAACTGAAAATTTTAGAAGTTTAGATGAAAATTGTTAGTTTAGTACCCTGACAGAAAATATTTGAAAGAATAATTTTTTAATATCATAAAATAAATATAAACCTTTAAAACGCTGGAAAATTCCCAATCATTAAATATGAATTACTAAAAACAAAGTTATAAATTTAGAAGAAAACTTGTAGACAATTTTAGAGGATGTTAAAAATTGTGAGAATATAGAAAATTAATTAATAGAAGTATTAATAATAATAATAATAATAATAAATTTATTTCCCAACAAAATTTACATTCTTTAACAGGGAAAAAGTATCAAAAATTATGATAAACAATACTTCATAACACAAAAGATACATTTGCATATGATAACAAATATAACAGAAAACAACTCCAGTAATTGACTTACATACTAGTACGCGTTTACAATATTCCTAAATTCGATAAAAAGAGCAATATATAGTGAAAGGATTACTAAAATCTAATAAAAGTTGCTAGAAAATCTGTAAATCTGTAAAAAGTTGAGAAAAAATATTGTTGCAATAAATAGTAAAAATTTCTTGCAAAATAAAAGATAATTTTGTCAGAAATTTCGGAAAATCTTGACAAAAATTATTGTCCTAAAATCTGAAAAGAATATTCCAATGCAAAAAAAGAAATTTCTAGAATATTTCATAATTCCATTATTTCTAAAAATTCTGAAGAAATTGCTAAGAAATGCTTCAAATATTATAGAAATGTTCAAATACAACGACGCTATTATAAAAATTTAGAAAACCTGACTTATTTATTTATATACGGAAGTCCAATTAATTGCAATATAAAATATAATACATATTATAAATGAGTAAAACGCTTTAAGTATAACTAAATTTTCGAAATACATATTAATACATTATAAGAACATGCACATGAAGACAACAAACTAACGCTAAATCTTAAAAATTTTAGAAAAAAGTAAAAATAAGTCATAAAATAAAAAACCACATAAATACAAAATTTAGAGCAACAAATTTAAAGTCATACAAATTTAATAATTACAACAAATTGAAAGCCATAAAATAAGAGAGAGAGAGAGAGATCAATAAATAGCAGGATTACTAAAATCGAATGAAGGCTTCTAAAATATAACGTAATATAGAAAAGTATTTCTAGAAACATCATAAGTTCGAATAGAAATTTAGCTACAAATAAATTTCTATTGAAATTTTTAGGGACATTTGATGGAAAACTCTCGCAAAATCAGTCATAAAATTTAAAATTAGAAATTTTTGAAAATCTGAGAAGAATATTTCTGGAAAATACTAAAAAAATTGTGTAAATGTTCAAATGAAGTAAGAGTAGGTAAAATTCTACGAAATTTTTAGAGAAACCTACTAAAACAGTTCTTACAATTTGAAAGAGAAATTTCTTAAATATGGTGTTAAGAAAAAAGCAGGTTAGATGAAAATTATAGACATCTAAAAGAAACACAGGAAACTTTTAAAATTCCAATAAAGAAATAAATACTGATGATGGAAAATTCTCGCAGAATAGAAAATAATACATTGTTCTATTAACTCTAAAGGTCGAGAAGAAACATTTTTGCATTGTGAAAAAGCATTTCCTAGAATATTCCCCTAACTTTAGATTTGTGCAAAAATTTGTAGACTATTTTTTTCTACCATTTTTTCCAATTTTTTAGAGCAAAAAAAATAATTATTATTATTTCTAGAAATCTGAATAAAACATGGCTGGAAAATACTACAAATTTTATATAAATGGTGACACATAAATGGTTTACAAAAAAATTATGAAAAACGTTTTTAAAATTTTAATAATTTCAAAGAGGAAGTGCGCACAGATTCTTTAATCTTAAAAACAGCTCTCACAATTTGTAAGGGAAATTTCTTAAAAATTGCTTTACGAGAAGAATATAAAAATAATAAAATTATAGTCCAGGAATCATCGAAAGCCATAAAAATTTTAATAAAAATAATAATAATAAAAATAGATGTAAAATTATTGCAAAATATAAAAAATAAACATTTCTACAAAACTAAAGATCTTGGAGAAATTTGCTAAGGAAATAAAAATTTTCACAATGTGGAAAATAAATTCTTAGAATGTCCCTCTAATGTAAAGAATTATTAATAATTGTTTTCTATCAACATTTCACAGATTTTTTTTGCTAGAAAAAATTAGAAATTTTGTACATTTGTTTAGAAAGAAAAAGGCAAGAATGATTTCAATATCAATATCATTCAGATTGTTTAATTTTTTTTTTTAATTTTAAGAACAATATTTCTAAAACTTTTTAAAATTTGAGACATCAGATGCTAAAAACACTTGAATCCATTAAGTCAATTCTTACAATTTTTGAAAGAGATTTTTCTGAATAATTGCAATAGGCAAAAGTAATATATATTCAAATTTAAATAAAAAACATAAAAACTAAGTTATATAAAAATTCTTGAAATCTAGAGGAAAGTTTGCTACACAATTCTGATACTAAAATAAAATCAAATAAATTCAAAAACAAATTCTTAGAAAATTCCGATAGGAAGTAGAAATGGCGAGAAAATCCTAAAATTAAAACTTTATATATAATTCTTTTATAAAAAATATCTAATTCTATTTATTATCTCAAATATTTTAATTTTGGAAAGAAAGAGCACAGGTTTTTATTGTGTCTCTTAAAGTGCGAATTTTTGTGTGTCACAAAAATCGATCGATGACGAGTATACTCGTCAAACTTAGTTAACTGGTTAAAACATCACCCAAATAAAATACATTAATACTATTTTTTCCTTTATTTTTCCATTTTTTCAAGAATTTAATTAATTTCGCCGTTCAACCCTATTAATGACTGAAATTATTACATTTTTATATTTTCAATAAAGATATGTTTACTTAACAGAGAATGAAATATTTAAAATGATGATAATTAAATAAAAATAATCGTTTATTTATCTAAATTGCTTACAAAACATCGTAACGTTTATCTATATTAATATTAATATTAAATTTTTGCAAAATTTAGATCGCAAGTTGAAAAAAGGCAGAATTCACAATTTACTCTATCTACTCTTATCTTAAATTTTTCCTATACCAGTTGTCTAATGGACTTTTCAAAATAAGTCTTATCTTATTTTAAGAAGTCCATTATACAAGTGTAATATTATTATTTTACCTTAGTAAGATAATGAACAATAATAACAAATTAATTATATTCGTAATATACTACATATTTATCAGGTCAAATTAAAACTTCAGTTGTTATTTATACACGAAATCAAGAAAATTCTTTCCGACTTCAGGAATTGCGATTTAAATTTTAAAGTTATTGTGAATGTATTTTATTTTGTATCATTTTTTTAGTACGACTTGTAAAGTTAATAAACTAAACAAATAGAATTATTTTATATAATAGCTTTTAATTTCTTACAAATATTGTATTTAACACATCGAATTAACTGAATATAAGTATCTAAATCTTGTAGATAATCAAGTATAATATCAAGGATGTCGGTAACAATTACTATTACAATAACTTCGAGTATTATTTTTTTATATTAACCCGATATTCTGTTCAGCTAATCGAGTTTACATGGACTTGCTGGACATTTTCATAATGGCATAATAAAACGTTATCTTCCGACCGTCGTGTTTAGGAACAATCTTGGCCGGCGCAATGGTTTAGCATTAACCAGCAATTTACGCCAGTTAGGTGAAGATATAATTGCAGCGCTCCACCACCATTCATCCCCCGCGGGCCTAATTACGTAAGTTCCGTTCCCGGAACGAACAACTCTCGGCCGCATCTTCATTTTTGCAATAATGAAGTGCACGAGGGGGTGGTTTTGCGAAGTGTAATTTGTTGATTTTTATAATTGGGTTCGGGCGAAGTTTAGCGGCAGTTGCTCGGGGTGGCGCAGTTTGAACATTAGACCGAATAAAAGTTGTTAATCAAGCTCATTGCAGGCGGCCACAACTGTGCGGTTCGTTATTAGTGCTCCGGGTCATAGGGCAAATCTATTTCCTTCGCAATGGTCGGTTAAATCAATACGTCCCTCGTATTCCTGTCGCCCCGGGCCCGTTTATCCCCCGCTTATCCCTTGGATCAACTGACCACTGATATATGCATCTTCTGGAGTTTAAAACGATTCATTTTTTCTAACGTGATTAATTAAATTTATATAATTAAATATAGAACATAGAATATGAAAACTAAACAAGGTTTAACAAATAATAAGAATGGGACATTTCTGTATTCCCGGCAGAAATAACAACGCCTGCTGCAGGTTTACATTGCTACCCAGAAAGCTCTTATAAATATATACAGGACGGGTGGGCTTTCGACGCTCTCTGCGTTCTTTAATTAAAATTAAATCCTCGCATTTTTTTCGAGGCTCGTGTTAATTGTGGAGCCCGGGAGGTCATGCCCTCTCCCCTTCCCCCCCGCCCCTTCAGCCGACCGGGCAGGGGGTTCTAAATGCGAGAACCATCCCCTGTCAGATGTACGTTTTGAAATCAATTGCCCGTCGCTTATTAACTTCCCCGGATTCCTTTAGCTGCTGGCTGTCCCGATCGACGTCTCCGGCGCGATATTAAATCCAGCCTGAAAAATGAAAATTCTTCCTCCGCCGGAATTACCTTGGCCCCATCACCTTCGGCTATTTGAAATAAAAATTTACCAGAAGCGAATATTGCCACAATTACAACTAGACGGCTTTATTGCGGAATAAAATATTATAGCGAGCGCCGCTCTAGTTTTAATTTTCGTAAAAGGATTTTTAAAGCTATCCTATTTGTAGCTGATATTACTAATATTTATTATGGAAATAAAAGTTGCTAAAATTTGTAAAACATATGTGTAATTTACTAATTGCAAAACAAATATACATTATATACAATAGAAATAACATTTCCACTTAATATGTTTTTCGATAATATGCATCATAAAATAAATCCAGTTATACAGACAAAGTTTTAAGTATTATTATTATATAATAACATGTATAAGGATGTAGATGCCTCAGGAATCAACGATATTTTTCGAGAATATTCCAGATGTTACTATGGGTGATTTACGTTTTGAATAATATAATTATTTATCAAAAATCAATTCACGAAACCCAAAAACAAACATAGATTATTTAGATCTAATTTAAGGTTCTTTCAGATAACTAAAAACATCTTGTTTTACATTTCCCTAAAATAATATTCAGCAAGATATTAAACCAAATCCATCTCAACTCTGGTCCGTCATGAATCGATTAAAGAGAACTACAAGAATTTTAGGTAAAATGTACAATGATAAATCTGAATTTAATAATCCCCAAAAAATTGTTAATGCCTTTGCTTCAAAATTCCCTAAACTTTTCATTAACGTAACGTTACCATTATATAATCATTCGGTTAATTCTTTTCCTTATGCTATTCCACCTACAGATGAGGATGAGTTAATAGAACTAATGTCTTCTATAAAATCTATTTTTTTGTTCTGGTAATGATAGAGTTCTGAGCTTTTTGATTTGGGATTGTAGAATGTGTTTGATAAGCCCCTTAAATTAGTAGTGGTATTTTTCCAGATAAATTTAAACGAACAAGTGTAAATCATGTTTTGAAGAAAGGCGATAAATCTCTTATTAAAACCTAAAGGCAGGTGTCAATTTTATGCAAGTTTGCTAAAGTTTTTGAAATCAAAATTTATTCAACTTTGTATAATGGAGTCAAGTCTAAAGTTTCACCCTTCCAACATGGATTTATTCCCGGCTGCTACACAATTACAAACCTAACATGCCCAATAAATATCAGAAGTATAAAAATGAATAAAAGAGCTAGAGTTGATGTTATCTATACTAATTTTTCTCGTGCCTTTGACACTGTAAATCACTCCCTTTTATTGGACAAAGTTGGTAATTTTGGATTTTCGCCAGCTACTATTATCCTACTCAGATCATATCTTAACAATAGAAAGTGTTATGTATCTTATAATGGTTACACTTCTTTTGAATTTGTAACACTTTCTGGTGTTACTCAGGGTTCTCATCTGGGGCCCTTACTTTTTAATATTTATATGAATCATTTGTAAAATTTAAGCTGTCATACTGGCGTATGCTAACGATATCAAAATATGGAATAGATATGGAAGTTTTACAGTCTGATATTAACTTTATTCAAAAATGTTGCAGTGATAATGGTTTGTGTTTGAATGTTGATAAATGTTATAGAATGATTTACACAAGGTGTGAAGTAATTTATAAAATTTATTATGTGAGTGATAGGACTTTATCAAATGTGAACTGTGTTCGTGATCTCAGAGTAATATTTTCTTCTTCTCTTATTTTTTTTGCATCTTAAGTAGTCTAAGTCAATTGGATTTGTTTTTCGTGCTAGTAAATATTTTCAAGATCATTGATTACTTGAGTATGCATCTCTAATCGGGTACCCTATATATGTGTAGCAGTTTTTTTTTTAATTCAAGGTAATATGAATACCGAGTTATACACCGCAAAATTATTTTATTAGGTCCGTTGCTCCAACTACCAAAAAGTTCTAAGCCTCTGCTTTTATTACACTTATTTTAAATACATTCTCTAGAACTTGTTTCTGCTGCATGAGTTTCCCCCCAGTGTGGAAGTAACAAGAGACACATGTCTCGCAGGAGCAAAAGCGGACTCTTGAAAAACATACGCAGGTTTTAACCTGTCTATCGCAATGAAATCATCACAATGGTTCAATTCTATTTTGAAAAACTTAGGATGACGCTCGACTACTCTGAAGGGTCCGTTGTATGGTGGTGTTAGTGGACCTCTGTAGGAATGTAAAATTTTCTTGTCGTGTAACGTGGTGGGGTGTAAGAGATAGCGAGAAAGTGTTCCTTTAGGTCTTGTACAAATTGTGTATTAGGTTCCGTACTGGATCTCACTGCATCTAAAAAGAATTCTTCGGGCATAAGCAATGTGGTACCAACAACTAACTCCGCGCTCGTACATTGAAGGTCTTTTTTTAGTATTTTACGTAAGCCTAAGAGCACTCCCGGCAATTGTCTCGGCCTCGTTTTGAAAACTCATTGCCTTAAAGGTTGAGGCACAAACGGTCTGGGAAATTTCGTTGAGAAATCGTAGTGTAAAACTAACAAAGAGTTAGGTAATTTGGAAACTTGTAAAAATAAAAAGGAAGTGTTTGGATTACTTAAAAAACGTTGTAATTCCTGGTCGTTCTTTTGTGTTTTGGCTATATCTATAGGGTCCACACTGGTAAAAATTGGGTTCGTTCCACTGATATGAGAAATTCTGGAGAGTGCATCCGGTACTACATTATTCCTTCCTGCTACATGTCCTATGTCCGAGGTAAACTGAGAATATAAACGAAATTCTCGGGGATTTAATACACTTGTTCCTTTTTTCAAAGCAAAGACGAGAGGTTTATGGTCGGTCAAAATGTAAAAACATCGCCCTTCGAGGTAGTATCGGAAGTGCTTCAGTGACGTGAACATTGCCAATAATTCACGTCCAAAAACGCTATACTTTAATTCTCTTATAGTGAATTTTCTAGAATAAAAGGCGATGGGTTGGTTAGCTCCATCTAATTCTTGTTGAAGACACGCCCCCATGGCTATGTCAGATGCATCCACGGCCAAACAGATGCTCCAATTCTTGGATGCGTTAATAGTTTAGCATGAGCCAAAGCTGTTTTAATATCGTTGAACGCGTTAAGCTGTTCCGAATTGAGAGATAGCGGTTGTTTCTTTGGGATTGAGTTATCAATTAAAGCGTTGAGAGGTCGTAAAATTTTTGCACAATCCGGTACGAAGCGATGATAAAAATTAATCATTCCTAAAAACAACCTTAAATCCTTCTGGCATATAGAAGGGGAAAAGGACGTGATAACTTCTGTTCTAGACGGTAAAGGTAACATTCCAAACTCCACTGACTTTTTAACAAATTTACATTTGTCAACGTTTATGACCATACCATACTTTGTCAGCCTACCAAAAATGATGTAGAGATGTTTTTTTATGTTCAAGCAATGTTTTACTAAAAATTAAGACATCGTAGACATATGTAGACTAAACAAAACTTTAATCCAAAAAATACTTCGTTTGTTCCTCGATTGGAATTTGGTGGTAAGCTTTAGGAAGCTCTATCTTTGAAAAAACCGTAGCACCGTCTTGTATGTGCGGGATCGGGTATCTATCAGGTTGAGTTACCAAATTTAGTGCGTGATAATCCCCACAGGGTCTTCAAGATCCATCTTTCTTTTTTACTATGTGTAATGGTAAAGACCAGGAGCTTGAAGACGATTTAAGCACTCCAAATCTCAATAATTCGGCAAATTCCCGTTTTGCACACAATTAGTTTTTCGGGCGATAGTCGCCGATATTTGCTGTTAACAGGTTGACCTTGTGTAAGAATGAGGTGTTGCACCGAGTGTGTCACCAGTGCGTTAAAGTCAAGTGGTTTGCTTATTGTTGGGTACATGTTTAATATGTTGGTAATGTTATGGGAACGATCGATTGTGTTTATAGCTGGTCGAAAGAAAAGCTTTTACTTCGTATGTTAAGGATAAATCCATAGTGTTTGAGGAAATCTGCCCCTAAGATTGAATGTGTGGAATCCGCGACTATAAATGTCCAAGTAAATTTCCGGATTAAGTTAAAATCGAGAGTAATCGAGCGCTTACCATAAGTTCAGATCGGAGTGTTGTTCACTGCCTGCAAGGAATATACTTGCTTCACACCTAAGTTACTGTTGAAAAACCTGTTTCCTACGACGCTTACTTCTGCTCCCGTGTCAATCAGGAAACTGATACTGCTTTGTTTATCTGTTAAGAATTAGATTTTGAATTTGCAGATGTATATGTGGATAACATTTATGTTCTGCTGAAAATTTTGGTGTTACTAACAAAAATTTCCTCCCATTGGTGTAGGAGATCTTCTTACACTGCATCGCGCGTCTAAACGATTAGATTTTTGGGATCGACTCGCGTACCGGCTCAACTGTTTGTATTCTGCTGGCGAAGAACTTCTAGTGCGAGTCGTACGCGATTCCGTTGAGCTTTTTTGTAAAGCGGCTATTAATTCATCTAATTTCCTTTCAAGTGAGATCCTCCTTGTTCTATTGATAGTGCACTGACCGTTGACTCGTCTGGGATGAGCTTCTCTGCCAGGTTTGCAAGTTCCTCTATTATACCTGCACTGTGCGCCGTTAAAAAACATTGAATTTGTCGTGGTATCTTTTGGATAAACAATTGTCTGATTATGGAAGGATCCATACTTGTTGGTCCTAGTAGCTGCTGCATGTTTCTCAAAATCTGTACTGGGCGCAAGTGACTGAGGTCGTCAAATTTAGTATATGAATGTTTATGAATGTTTACCAACAGCTTTTCAGTTCTAATTTGTAACGAAAAATCCTTAAGTTTAAAGTTTCATCTTAAAAGAATCATATGTTTTTGAGATACAGCATCTATCGACAGACACACAGACAAAAAAACGGTGCTCTTGCTTTTATAGTTCATGTACGCCTGAGGTACGTTTTTGATCAGAGTTATCGTCAGCTTGACGTACAGTAGTAAAGGAAGTCGAGCCATGCCAAGATAATACTGATGTGGAGGAAGCATTCGAAGAAGGCAATTATAGAGCGAGCTGTCGTGGACACCCTCTGCTCACCTTCTGCTCAGGCATGCCACTGCGGCGTGTACTGCGAACACTATGTCGTTCACCTTCACAGGGTTTAGTTCTCGAGGGTGTCTCGAAGTGTGCTCATCCCTGATTTCCGGTATGAAGTACAGGCCTAAATTGAACGTTGCATACAGGGTGAATCCGATAATGTTCAGCCATAGGAAGTCAAAGTTTAGTCGAATCACAGTTTTCCTTTGATAGTTGATATAAATCTGCGAATCCTTGCGATGATTATCGACACTTCCAAATTAGCGCTTTTGTATATCATCACCAGCATAAACACATTATCTACATGTATCGCTTTATTTGTTACGTTCGAGTAGATTTCCTATTTTTCAGCCCCTGTTGCAGTCACGGAAATCGTATAGTTCCTATCCTCAAGGACAATCTCGTCAGGTTTGACTTTAACCTGTAGCTACTAGCCAGACAGAGAAGCTGTGTTAGAGGAAATAGAAACATTGGCTGAAGAGTGTGACGAGGATGAAGAGGACAATGAAATACTGAGTGACCACAATTCCGAAACGGAACAAGAAAATTCAGAGTCGGAGGAAGAAGAAGAGCTGCCCATCAGGAAAAGTTGGTATGGTAAAGATAATACCAAATGGTCAAAAACAACAGCTATTGGAGGTAGGATCTCTGCCCATAATTTGGTTACCGTCTTGCCTGGTTTTGGTAGCCCTGCTCGTAAAAATCCTCCAAGTGAGCCGATAGATGCTTGGAGTTTCGTGATTACCAATGAGATGCAGAAAAAGTTAGTTGATTTTACCAATTTGAAGATAACCTCTACCAGACAAAAGTAGGTTACCTAAGTCACAAAATAAATTTTGGCCTTCATTTACTGATGACACCAGTTTGTCTGAAATTAAAGCGTTTTTTTGGGCTGCTGTATATGCAATCAATCTTTAAATCAAGTCATGAAGATATTCGTTCTATGTGGGGCACCGATGGGACGGGAAGACCTATTTTTCGTGCCACTATGAGTCTAGCAAGATTTTCGTTTTTATTGAATTGTTTCATATGTGAGAATGTGGAAACCCGAAAAGAAAGGTTGAAAACTGATGAATTGGCCGCCGTATCGGAATTATTTGATGAATTTGTTGCTAGAACAAAATCTTGTTATTCGCCGGGAATTTACCTAAATGTAGAAGAAATGCTTGTACCATTTCGAGGAAGGTGTAGATTTCGGATGTATATTCCCAATAAACCTGCCAAATATGTGATCAAAGTCCAAAGACGCTGAAACGCATTATATCGTAAATACAGAGATTTATGCCGGAACCGAAATAAAAGATGTTGGTGCACCAAAACCTACGTTATCAAATCCGACAAGAGTGGTTCTTAGGCTTGTGGAATGTGTTAAAGGCTCCAACAGAAACATCACACGAGACAACTGGTACAGTTTAGTACATCAAAAATGGTGATGTAGCTATCATAGTATTTTCTTTACATTTTTTTTTGAAAACCATGAGTGTTATGCTATTTCTAATAATTTGCTCAATTTTGGATTTTGTATAATTACTTCTTATATAAATTTCATGTAACTCCTATGGTTTATTAGTAGTAGGCAAAAATAATCAAAATTTTTAATGTTTAAGAACTTTATGAAGAACATGATTTAATAAAACTTGTTTAGTTTCTCCTTCCCTTTAACTTTTATTTGAAAAGTTATGTAATATTTAAATAAGAATAAAGTTTTATCTTAAACAAATCATTCGTTTTTGAGATACAGCACCCATAGACTCATTCACGAAAATAATACTTTCCCTATATATCCCGTATAAGGAAAGCAATTATTGAATTATAAAATTTGTTACAAATAATTGCAAATCAGAAAGTAATAGCATAATTAGAAAATTTTCACACGAGATAAAAGCAACATTATAAAGTGCAATTACTTTCTGCTCAATAAATTAAACAGAGACGTCAAGTTTATGTTAATTAGAATCCCAATGATGGCATTCTAGGTGATTAATTGATTACTGGTAGCTATAAAGACTGCAATTTTCTCAAGACGTTTTTTTTTCAACTCCGCGAAACCGCGTATTAACAACGTATAAATTTAATTGCTTAATTCTGTTTAAATAAGTTATTAAATTTGATTTATGCCGCGGGTTTTTTTAAAGCACCCACTTAATTACAGGCGTATAAAGAAGAATTTCGTAAATGGCACGGGATGTCGACTATATTATTTCATTAATAGTGTTATTAACCTCTTCAGTAGACGTCTAGCCTAGCAATTATTACAACCATTGTGAATGAAATAATTGAACGGCGAGATGTATGCAGCCGTGGCGTGCACACAACAGAAAGTGAAAGGAAATATAATATTAATATTAACACAACATAAATATTTATAAAACATATAATTTTGATTAATCGCGCCGATATTCACACATCTAAAGTGGAAGGAACAAATAACTTCATTTCCCTCGAAAACTTTTATTAGGCCGAAGATAAAGCTCGCCCATAAATTAGTCCTTCGACGTTATTACGTTTTTTTTTCTCTCTGGCCTCTGCGATTTCCCCGGGCTTTCCTTCGCTGCCGGCGGGAGCGCGATTAATCCGCGGAAAAATTAAAAGTCCGACACGTCCGACTGGCCGGCCTAACACGAAAGATTAATGGGGCCCATAAATTCGGATTATTGAAATAACATCTCACTTTTTGGTTTATAATTACGGCGCAGCGAAACCGCAAAAAAAAAACGGGAAGTTGATCGTGCGGTTTCAGAGAAAAAAAAATGAATGGATAACGTTATTGATTTATTACTCTTACAATTAAAAAGCAACGTTTTTACACAATTATCGAACTTTGTAAATTGTAATTTTGAAATGTTTTTATTAAGTAAACGTTTTCATAAATTATTATTAATCTATGCCAATAAATTATAGATTGTCCTAGCGTACTCTTGACTTACCCCAATAAATCATATATTCTAGCGTAGTCTTGACCTATCTTAATACGATGGTTTGTGTTTGTGCAGTAATTGGAGGATGGGTTACGTTAATTCCTCTCTCAGAAAAATAGTTTTAACTAACGATTTCCAGAAAAATATCGGCGAAAAATTACTGTACAAGAAATTATTATGTGTTCAAAAGTTACTCGTATATCAAAACTCTCACAAATCTCTTGTTGCAAAGGAATGAAAACTTAATTACTGTCAGAATTATGTAAACAAAAGGGGTGGGTGGGGTTTGTCGGGCGCCTTGGCAGCTTTATGTTAATAGAGCATTCATTAAGATACATATAAAAGACAATAGACAAATATTATACTTTGTAACGGGTACGTACGAAGCGCCCACGTTAGTACCACCCTCTCCGCTTGCGCCACCGCGTCGCTCGCACCACCGCATCCCCACGCTGGTACAAACAACCACCAAAGAAGGGAGGACCACCCTCTGTGCCGCCTATATAAACAGCTGCACCTCGGCATACCAACAGACTTCCACAAGCTCTTAAACTCAAACAGTCGTTCCGAACCATTGTGTGGTCAGAAGCTGTTTTAGCTAACGTCATTGCAAAAGCGTTTCCGAGAAGACCGATCCCATGTGCGGACAGTTTTCGCGAAACTCAAACTCCGAAAAAGCCGATAATCCGATCCCTTGTGTGGACGTTTTCTCGAGACTCGCTACAATGGAACCCGAAATCCAGAGGTCGTGAAGGGCTTCATAGATAGCATTGACTTCTTCAAGCAGAGTGAGAACATCACCAATGACAATGCCGTCCAAGGATTGAGGCTATTGCTAGAAGGACCTGCCAACACTTGGTGGAGTGGGATAAAGGATAATATCAACATTTGGGACCAGGCGATACAAGCGATCCGGGATGAATATGACCAACCCCACCGGCATATAAGATCTACATGGAAATCTTCTCCATGGTACAACAGCTCGACGAGGATACGAACGACTTCCTAACGAAGAAGAGGTCACTGTTGCCCCAGCTGACACAAAAATTTTCGGAGGCCACCCAGTTGGATATGCTGTACGGACTTCTAAAATTTAAGATCAGAGACCGAGTATCCAGGACATCCGTCAACAATTTTAGAGAATTGTTGAGCCAAGCCAGCCTAATCGAGGCTCATTTAAAGGAGAGAAAATCCGATTGCCCAAAAGCAAAGGGAAGGGTAAAATGTACGTTCTGCAAAATTTTCGGACACTCGCTGGAGGAATGCCGCAAGAAAAAGGGAAAAACAATGACAGTTCAGGAGAAAAAGGAACTACGTTGTTATGGTTGCCAGACCCCAGGGTACATTAAACGTAATTGTTCTAAATGCTCTACGCAAACCACCTCCCAAGCGCAATCACTAGGATTTTGTGCCTCAGACCTAGGGCTACAGGTCGGGGATCGTCTAGCCCTACGTAGATACCGGCGCTCGCACTAGCTTGGCGAGCGAACAACTATACCAGGAGCTCAGAAGGCAAGGAGTGAAATTCCAAAAGAAACCCGTAAACCTCACCCTGGCAGACGGATCCAGTAGCATAAGGGCAGCAGTCTACGCTAGAGTAGAGGTCATCCTCAAAGGAAAAGGAATTCCAACCACCCTGGCCTACATCATCAACACCCCAAAGGCCAAGACACTGTTGGGTATTGACTTCCTGGAGGACGCCGGGAAATTTTTCCAAACGATACTGGTCATTTGAGGATGAACCAGAAAGATACCTGTTTACGCAAAAGGAAGAGAATCCCGCCAAACGAAAACGAAGCGAAAACATGGACATCAAGATGATCCACAACTATGTTACGGAGATGACCCTTAACGAACCAGCCGTTTCTCCACTACCGAGGACCCCCAGAAGGACGGAGTCATACCCGATGCACCGATCGGATATCGATTCCTTCGACTTCATGTTCCATGACGCGAGGGTCCAGGTTGAGGCTGAATGGGATCTCCAGATGGCTTCACTAGACATAGAAGACATCCACCTAGATCCAGAGGTCGAAGCTGCAGATTTGACCCAAGAAGAAACAAAAAAAAAACCAATGATCTCCTGGAGGAGTTCCGGGACGTATTCGAGGAGAGCGGACCTCCCACAGAAGCTGCAGAACATATAATCAATACCCAAGACCACCTCCCCATCGCTCAGCCGCCGTACCGATCATGTCCACAGAAGACGGAACAACTAAAGGTGGAAATGAAGAAGCTGCTTCAGGAGGGTATTATAGAAGAATGCGAGAGCGCTTGGGCGGCTCCCGTAGTATTAATTCACAAACCGGATGGTCAAGTCCGCCTCTGTATAGATTACAGAAAATTAAACGCGATCAAGAAACCTGACAGCTATCCACTCCCGAGGATAGACGATCTTCTCCACTCCACAAGCAGAACAAAGTTATACTCCACCCTGGACCTCAAGGCAGGATACCACCAGGTGAAGGTACGGAGGGAGGACAAGGACAAAACGGCCTTCATTACGCCGTTCGGCTTATTCCGGTTCACCAAGATGCCATACGGACTACGGAACGCACCTGCCACAGGATTGGCTAGTGCGAGAAGGTCCTCTACCTAGGACACGTGATCAGCAAGGAAGGAATAAGACCCAATCCGGAGATCGCCGCCATCGCAAATCGACCGGTCCATAAGAACATCAAACAACTGCAGAGCGTCCTGCAAGCCTGAAGCTGGTTCAGAAAATTTATCAAGGCTTTCGCCAGCATTGCCAAGCCGCTAAGCAATCGGACGAAAAACACCACACCTTGGGAATGGGGAAAGCTACAAGAAGAGGCCTATTCCACACTGAAACAAGCACTTATCTCATCACCAATCCTGCAACAAGCGAAGCCAGACCAGCCCTACATATTGAGAACGGATGCCAGCTCATATACGATAGGAGCAGCTTTGATGCAGGGGGAGGGAAAAGAAGATGAGACCAGTGGAATACGCAAGCCGCCTCCTCACCCAAGCCGAGATCAACTACAGCACCACCGAGAGGGAAGCACTTGCCGTAGTTTGGGCAGTTCAACGTTTCCGGGGATACATCGAGGATAGCCCGACAACAGTACTGACTGATCACCGTTCCTTAAAATGGCTGATGTAGCTAAGGTCACCCAGCGGACGACTCGCAAGATGGTCTCTCAAGCTACAACCTTTCCACCTCAAGGTCGAGTACGCACCTGGGAAAGCAAATCTGATAGCCGACTTCCTGTCACGACCGCCCGAGGACGAATTACCAATCGCCCTCATCAGTATTGACCTGCCAGCCAAGACGAGGACCGAGCTCAGAGAGGAACAGCAAGACGATGATGAAATCCGAAAAATCACAGATATCTTCGAACCTGACAGCCCTGAACAAGTAGGCCAATGGACCGTTCGAGGATACATAATGAACCAAGGCATCCTCTACAGATACTCACCGTATGATGAAACGGAAGAACCCCAGCTCATCATACTAAAGACCCAGAGAACGGAACTCATGAAAAGGTTTCATGACGACCCAGTCGCAGGTCACAGAACCCTGCGGAAGATACTAAGAAGCAACTACTGGTCTGGAATCCGGTACGACGTTGCGGAATACGTCAAGCAATGTCAGGAGTGCCAGAAGTACAAGGCATCAAACCAAAAGCCGCAAGGACTTCTTCAAGCACCAGCAATGAACAAAAGATTCGAAGTGATAGCAATCGACCTGTTCGGACCACTTCCAGAGGGGCCCAAGAAGGAGAAATTGATCTTCATCTTAGAAGACACCGCCTCAAGATGGGTAGAACTATTCCCCCTAGAAGCAGCAACAGCCATCGCCTGTGGAACCACCCTCGTGGAAGAAGTATTCATGCGATATGGTATTCTAAGAAGAATCATCAGCGACAATGGAACCCAGTTCGTCAGCGCGATAATGCAACAGATAACCCATTGGTTGGAAATCGACCACAACTTCACCCCGGTGTACCACCCAGCCGCCAATCCAGTAAAGAGGAGAAACCGAGACCTAAAGGCACAACTCGCTATCCAAGTCGGAACCAAGCACACGGATTTTGCAAACAAACTACCTGCAATCCGGTTCGCGATGAACACACAGCCTACTGTGCCTCAATAGGAATGTCTCCAGCCTACCTCACCTTCGGAAGAGAACTACGGACCCCAACTGATGTACAACATGATCTAAGGGAGATAATGAAGACGAACATCTACCTGCAAGATATCACATCCAGGCTAAAAGACCTAGTCACAACCTTCGAAGAAGCGAAAGAAAAACATGAAAAAATTTAGGACGACAAGAAACGGACAGAAGCAGAAATCTACGCACCAGGAGACCTAGTTTGGGTAACGTCACATACCCTCAGCTAGGCAACGAAGAAAACCACAGCAAAGTTTGCACCAAAAAGAGATGGACCATACCTGATTTTGGCTGCAAAAGGACCCTGCTCGTATGAGATAGCTTCAAGAGAGAATCCGGCAGTTCCACTGGCCACCTACCACGTTTCAGCACTAAAGAAATGTGCAGAAGACGAATGAGGACTACCCAAATATCCAATCAGGAAAAGAGGAAGACCAAGGAAGAATCCAGGACCCTCGGCCGAGACGTCATAAGGGTCCTGAGGGGGAGATTGTAACGGGTACGTACGAAGCGCCCACGTTAGTACCAAAGCGCTAGGTACTACCCTCTCCGCTTGCGCCACCGTCGCTCGCACCACCGCATCCCCACGCTGGTACAAACAACTAACAAAGAAGGAAGAACCACCCGCTGTGCCGCCTATATAAACAGTTACACCTCTGCATACCAGCAGAGTTCTACAAGCTCTTAAGCTCAAACAGTCGTTCCGAACCCTTGTGTGGTCAGAAGCTGTTTTAGCTAACGTCATTGCAAAAGCGTTTCCGATAAAACCGATCCCATGTGTCCCTTGTGTGGACGTTTTCTCGAGATACATCGTTAAGAAGCTCAGCCAAGTTCACGGAAGCCGCTCCCCGCTGAGGGCAGCCACCCGAAGCTCGCATTTGAGGAAGCCGCCCCCCGTCGTGGACAGCCTCTGCTAATGACTACCTTCGCTAATAACCCACGCACCTGACATCATCATCGTTATATTATTACTTTCCCTATTTACGAAGTATATATAGGGGAAGTATTGTTTTCGTGCATGAAAATGTCTGTGGGCGCTGTATCTCAAAAACGAATGATCCGATTGAGATGAAACTTTAAACTTAAGGTTTTATCGTTAATAACTGGAACTGAAAAGCTTTTGGTAAACATTCATAAACCGGAAGTGGATGTTTACTCGAGGCATTTTTTTGATTTTTCTCAATATTTTTCAAATAAGGGTTAAAGGGAATGAGAAACTGGAGTTTTTATAAGGCATGTTTTTCGTAAAATTCTTAACTTGTCAGAAAAAAATGTAACATTAGAATTTTTCAGAAAAATTTTTCTTTAAAGATTCTTGAAATTTCAGTAATTTCTCCTCAACACTTTCAGTTTTTATTGCAACTTCCTTTCCAAGAGAATTCTACAAATTTTTACAAGTTTAGCAAAAATTTTATTCAAGTGTTTCAAAATTTTTCAGAAAGTCATTATTTATATTTATTTATAGAAATTTCTTCGTGGTTTTTGTACAATATTTTGTTTAACTTTTTCTATAATTTTCTCAGATGATCCATAGATTTCATTTTAGATTTATAAAACTTTTTTGGGAATTCTAGAAGTCTACAGTAATTTCGTTTTCTTATCCAATAAATAAATAAATAGATATTTCCAGATTTTTAGCAAATATTTTATTCGAGTGTTCTAGATTTTTCAGAAAGTACTTTCAAGATTTTGTTTAATTTTATAATTTATTAGGAATATTTTTTCTAAATTTCTAGAACTTACTTAGAGGCTTCTAGAAGTTTCAGGAATTTCTTCTCCATATTAAAAGTTTTTTGCATCTTCCTTTCCAAACAATTTTGATCGAGGATTCTAGAATTTTTCACAAGTTTTCCTTATAGGTTTCTAGAACGTTTTTGGAGGATTCTGAAAGTTTATAGTAATTTCTTCTTCATATTTCCAGAATTTTTAGCAAAGGTCTTATTCGGGAGTTTTTTTAGAAAGTTCGCTTTAATATTTATAGAATTTTCTTTGAGGCTGTTTCCAGTTATTTCTCTTTCAGATTTTAATATTGTCGTATAAATTGCAATGATTTTTTCTCGAACTTTAGACTTTTTTCGAGTGTTCAGAAATGTCCAGTAACTTTTATTCATATTGGAGGCTATAGATTTTTCTAGAAAATCTGTTCCTAGAAATCTAGACTCTTTTCATTCATTTCTCTTCCAGATATCAAGATTTTTTTCAAGGAGTCGTTTAAATTGCGGTGTTTTTAGAGATAAATTTTTGGTAATTTCTTCTCTACATTTCAAGTTTTTTTCAACTTGTCTTCTAAATCGTAAAGATTTTCTTTGAGGCTCTAGAATTTTTACAATTTTCTTCTAGAAATCTAGATTATTTTCTCGAGGGTTCAGGAAATTTTTTAGCAATTTATTCTCTAGAGTTCGAGATTTTTTTGAAGTCGTCTTTTAAATTGCAAAGATTTTCTTTGAATGCCTAGTATTTTCTAGAATATTTTTTCTAAATGTTTAGAGTTTAGAAAATGGCAAATAACTTCTTAACAAAAATTATTTTTTTTAACTATTCTTATAAATGCGAAAAAAATTTTCAGGTTCTAAATGTTTTTTAATTCGTCTGCTTTTCGAGAATGCAGGTAAATTTCAGTAATTGCTTCTCTAGAATTCAACATTTTGTTTCAACTAGAGGCTATAAACTTATTTAGAAAGTTCTAAATTGCAGATTTTTTCTTAGAGGGTCTAGATTTTTTTAGAAAATTTTCCCCTTTAAATCTTTTCTTATTTTAGAGAAAGTTTAAAGAATTTTCAGTAATTTCTCTTATATTTATTCAACTAGTATTCTAAATTTCTAGGAGGCTGTAGAATTTTTAGAAAATTTTAATTTAGAAATCTAGACTTTTTTTCCAGGGTTCAACAAATTTCCAGATTTCTCCTCCAGATTTCAAGGTTATCTTCTTATCTTCGAAATTACAAAAATGTTCTTGTAGGCTATAGAAAATTTGTTTGTAGAAATCTAGGTTTTTCTTGATGGTTCAGTAATTTTTCAGTAATTTCTCTTTTTTGAGGCCTTAGATTTTTGGGAATGTTCTTTCTAAAATCTAGACTCACTTTTTTAAGAATTCAAGAAATTTCCACTAATTCCTTCTCTAGGTTTCAAGATTTTTTAATTCAACCCGCTTTCTAAATTGTGTAGATTTTATTGGAAACTGTAAAATTTTAAAAAAGATACGTTTAGAAATTTAAAAAAATTCTAACCCACCCTAAAATCAGTAAAAGATAAGTGAGGGTTATAATTAAAAGTTGTAAAACGTAAATAAACATAATATTGCAAAATTTAACAGATTTATTCAAACAAATTTTAAAATTTAAGAAAAAGAAAGACATAACTTTTCAAACAAACAAAAAGTTAAATACCGTAAATAAATAAATAAATAAATAATAAAGTAAAGGTAAAGTTTTATTGAAACATTTTTTTGTTCTTAATTAAAAAAATTTGAATTTTTTTTCTTATTGTAAAAAATATAAAATCAAACTTTTTAAGCAGAAACTTTCTACATGTATTCTGAATATATTTAGAAAGTTTCAAGTCGATGGCAATTGTTTTCATATTTTTTTCAGACCATCAAAATTATGATTGCAATTTTTTTAACGTCTCTTTAATTTGACGTGAAGTTATTTAAGAAAATCTAAAATCAAACGTTTGAATTTTTAAACAGTAATATTCCTACATATAGTCTCAATATATTTAGAAAGTTTCAAGTCGATAGCAGTTGTTTTTATATTTTTTCAGGCCGTCAAAATTATGGTTGAAATTTTCTCAACATCTCCTTCATTTCACGTGAAATGATTGAAAAATTTAAAACCAAACTTTCGAATTTTTTTAAGCAACAACATTCCTACATGTATTCTGTGTATATTTAAAAAGTTTCAAGTCGATAGCAATCGTTTTTAAATTTTTTTCAGACTGTCAAATATATGATTGCAATATAATTAACGTCGCTTTCTATTGACGTAAAATTTGAAAAATCTAGAAACAAACTTTTGACTTTTTAAGCATCAATATTCCTACATGTATTTTAACTGTACTTAGAAAGTTTCAAGTCGGTAGCAATTGTTTTTATACTTTTTCAGGCCGTGAAAGTTACGATTGCAATTTTTCATCGTCTCTTTCATTTGATCTAAAATTATTTAAAAATCTAAAATCAACTTTTGATTTTTCCAAAGAGCAACATTTATACATGTATTCTGAATATATTTAGAAAATTTCAAAACGATGGCAATTGTTTTTATATTTTTTTCAGACCATCAAAATTATGATTGTAATTTTCTTAACGTCTCTTTCATTTGACGTAAAAATAATGAAAACACTAAACCTAAACCTTTGATTTTTAGGCAGCAACTTTTGTACATGTATTTTGTATATATTTAGATAGTTTCAAGTCGATAGCAATTGTTCATATATTTTTTTCAGACCGTCAAAATTATAATTGCAATTTTTTTAACTACTCTTTCATTTGACTTAAAATTATTTAAAAATCTAAAATCTTTTGATTCTTTTAAGCAGCAACATTCCCAAATGTATTATGAATATATTCAGAAAGTTTCAAGTCGATAGCAATTTTTTTTATATTTTTTTAACACTGTCAAATATATGATTGCAATTTTCTTAACGTCTTTTTAATTTGACGTAAAATAATTAAAAGATCTAAAAGCAAACTTTTGATTTTCTTAATCAGCAACATTCCCACATATATTCTGAATATATTTAGAAAGTTTCAAGCCGATAGCAATTGTTTCTATAATTTTTTCAGACCGCCCAAATGATGATTGCATTGAATTTCCACTTAAACTTGTTGATATTTTTAATAAAAATAACTTTGAATAGTTTTTTTTAAATTATTTAAAAACTAATAATAAACTATAGGAAGTGAATATAAATAATTTAAAATTGAGCAAATAATTAAGAATAACCTCATAGTTTTCGAGAAAAATATAGGGAAAGTATTATGATGGCCACATCACCATTTTTGTACATATTTTTTTGGTTAAATAAAATCTTTACAAAGTACCGCTACAACCTGTTTTTTAAAATAAATATCGTGGTTGTAGAGCATCAAGATAGGAAATACCAGTTACAGTCTCTTCTCCAAACAAAAAAGGCGCAGAAACTTTCCGCCGAGCTACGGCACAAAAAAAACATTCAATTTCAATTATTGCAGTTGTACAATCTCGTGAGGTTAT
>OZ018394.1:8494967-8544402 GCA_963969525.1 Ontholestes murinus | reverse complement strand
ATCGATGTTTGAATTAATTATATTAATGACTTAAAAATATTAATTAATAATTGTTAATAGTGTTCATAGGAACTGTAATGTATAATTAAATATACAATAAAAATTTAAAAAGTTTACTGTTGTTCGTTCACATTGTTTTGAAGCACTGACATTTTAGAAGTATAATACTTTTTGTTATAAATCCAAATATCTGTGATTATTACTTTCAAGAGTTGTTTTGATTAGTACCTAAAATTGAAACTATTTTTATTGGGTATGTTATATAACTAAATTAATTAAAACCATCAGGTATAAGGGTCTTGTGGATTAAATCAGTTTATTGAGAATAGACATACATACTATTCACGTTGATTTTGCATAATAGGAGGCCATGGAAATTTAACATTTATGTTGGCACTAAAACTATCTGTAACTGTAACTATATATACTCATTATCAATAGCTTATAACTGTGATAAGCTATTGATAATGAGTACATAGTACTCAAAATGTACATCTAGCAAAATTAAATTAAATTGTGAAGAAAGTGTTAGTGTTTTTATTTTCCAAGTGTGTAGAATTTTAAAACTGTAAAAAATTTCAGAAAAATGTAATTTTATCTGCAACGACGTGTTTCTGTTCACATAAAATTTCGCGACCGTTTGCCATGTTATACTTGTATCCCATCGATTTCAGAATTTTGTAAAAAGTTGTTCTCCCACCTTAAAATTCTAAATTTTGTCGCGAATTAACCAAAAAATCATCTAACGTAAAACATTTATTTCTTTGAGTTATATTGCCAAATAAGTTGTTGCAGGTCTTTCCTACACATGTGATTGGTAAAAATGTCAGTTTTGACTCTTTTGTTAGAGGATGAGGTGCTTACATATTCGATTTTTTCCTACACTATCTTTGCTATTCACCTAGATTCAATTTATGAATGATAAAAATTTAATTCTAACTTACAGATCATATGTTCTGCAGTTTAATACTAATATCACTACGGCAGAAATTTGGTAGATCTTTTCTTTATCGTCTTAGCGATCTTATATTTGCATGCAACGTCATTCATCTGCGAGTACACAAATGAATGTAAAGTGCCTTTGTTTTGGGATTTAATCATTGCTTGCATGGATCAGATTCATATAGTGGTTTCTGCATGCAGCATATAAATACGGACTTGACGATAAAAGTAAAAAAATGGCAATTCCCCTCTGCGCAGCAGAAAGAACATGTCACAAGCCGTAAAGCAGCCATCCAGAAACAATTTTCTCAACATCTTGGTTTGATTATTGATGTATCAATGCCTGGATTTGGCACATCGAATGACGGTAACACTATAGCGATGAGCAATATTTTGTTACAAGCGATGTCAAGCGGATGTGCCATCAATTTTCAGAAATTCAAAAATTATAGTCTCGGTGTTGCGAAGTGTTATGTTGAATTGTACTCCTAGTATACCAACATCCGTACACATTGTGTTAATTCACAGTTACGCCATCATGGAAGTTTCACCACTTCCAATTGGTTCAAATATCTGAGAATGTGCAGGAAGCCCGGAATAAAACCGTAATTTTCGCGAAAATTTATCGAGAAAATGTTCCCGCATAAAAATAATTACGATCTCCTCATATCGTCCGACCCACTCATGGAACCTTAAAAACCCGATGATGGTAAACCATTACCATCAAATGTTGGAGAATTATTACCTGCATCGTCTTCAAATGAAAATATTGAGATATAATGAGAGCGATGGCGAAGTGGAATAAGGTGACCCCCTAATGCGATTGCGATTTTTGAAGTTACACTATTTCTATATGTTTTCGGAATCTATAAAATATATTTTACACTATTTACTCTATTTATATAATTTACCAAATACTTTAATGTACGCGTTTTTTGAAGACAAATATGGACATATATGTACATGATAATTAATAATGAGAGAAATAAAACTCTATGAGCTTCTGCACTAATGTTTTACATAATAATGTAAAAACTCCAGCTAACAGTTAAAACAACTACTCCCCGTACTAAGAGCGGGCCTTTTTTTGTCTGTGGTGATATCGTTTTTTAAACGCGCCTCGAAAATCGAACATCGGCAATGTTTCAATTCTAAATGGAATTGATTCATTCTCGTGGCGGCCTTCCAACAGGAAGGACGCACGTAATTATGACATAGCTGCACTGATGAGCTGTGATACAGCGAAACACGTGTCTGCAGATAGTCATTACATAACACTTTTCGAGACTCGGTTAAAAAACGATAACACCACAAAATTGTTACATAGTGCTAAATATAATTTTAGACATGTAACGACAGCTAACAGTTATATCATTCAATGCCTGGCGGTGCTTTAGTACGGGGAGTAGTTGTTTTAACTGTTAGCTGGAGTTTTTACATTATTATGTAAAACATTAGTGCAGAAGCTCATAGAGATTTATTTCTCTCATTATTAATTATCATTAATTACTGCACTAGAAATTTCAATTCTTAATTTGTATATATATGTACATGTTTATGAATATTTGATCCGCCATTTTAAATTTAGATATTTTGGTATCAAATTCGTAATCAGCGACCCCAAAAACCATATAGGAAACAATTTGAAGAAAATAGTCGTTCTAAGCATCTTCACGTCGAAATTTAAATCAAATCACTCGTTCGTTTCCAAACTGTTGATGGCCAAAATATGCAAATAAAACACGAATTGTTTTTTTGTATAGTAGACGGTAAAGTAAAAACAATTTGAATTCTTACACGTCTTCATATTTTGAGCAGGTTTTTTCATACTTTGGCCCACTGTGTGGGGTGAGGTGATGTTGGATCCCAAGACTGAACCTCATCATTTGCTGCATTACTGAGCTCACAAACTGGATTCCTTTGTCCGAGATATAGCGGCGGGGCAACCAGTAACGCAGAATACTTCATTTAGCATGGCGGAGGACCATTCCCTCTCAGTTTCCTTACGAAGTGGTAGAATTTCCATCCATTTGCTGGCGAGGTCTTCCAGGATTAAAATTTTTGTGTACCCCTCAGGTGATGTTGGCAGTGGTCCGAACAGATCAAATGAGATCGTTTCAAATCTTTGATTTGGTGCTGTTGTTTGTAATAAACCAGCAGATTTTAAATTGCTTGGTTTGTACCTCTGGCATTCGATGCAGTTTTTATCATCTCTCAATCTTTTCCACTAGAATTTAAATGAAAGTTAATTGAATGTTATATCTGTAGAGCACTTCTTGTTCCAGAAGATATCCTTTTTTGCTCCAGTATACGACGTTTTCTGTTTTAGGTTACATTTCCAGTACTCCGATAATTGTTTTGAACTCCACGTCTTGCAGTTGCCCTTGTCGTAAACTGCGGCTTCTTGATGCGGCGTGTCCATCTGGTTGGAGGTTACTTCGACACTCGGTCTCTCGGGCAGTCTGGATAGGGCGTCAGCTACATAATTTATCATTTTAGGACCTATCATGCTAACCAGCCTTTAAGCGATTTCAGCGACATTAACCAGCGGAAGAGCTGGTAGTCCACTACGATGATGATGGCTAACCCCGTTTTCTATCGTGATATAATTCGTATCCACCGGTATAAGT
Organism: Ontholestes murinus; assembly: GCA_963969525.1. Taxonomy (NCBI): domain Eukaryota; kingdom Metazoa; phylum Arthropoda; class Insecta; order Coleoptera; family Staphylinidae; genus Ontholestes; species Ontholestes murinus. Next base: position 8,540,830 of record OZ018394.1, on the reverse strand, counting down.
AATCGGGACGCATACTCGACTGGATTCTCTTCGGATCCCTCCTACTGAAACAAAACAGCTCCTAGCGCAAAATCGCTCGCAACGGTGAGGATTATAAAAGGTTCTCCGGCGGTGGCGGCTTTGAGAATCGAGGTGGAGGTCAACTGGTTTTCAAGCTGTCCATTGCGTTAACCTGGTACTTTTCCCATTACCACGCAGCAATTTTCTTGAACCACTTTGTAATGGGTTTAGCCTTTTCAGCAAAATAGGGTATAAATCGCCTATACCAGGAACAGATCTCCATTTAGTATTTTTGGTGTTTTCTAGAGCTCAACTGCCTGGATTCAATCCGGATTTGTGAAGATTCTCTCCTCGCCGATGATGTAACTCAAGAATGGTATCTTCTTTTGTTTCTTTCTGTTTCCCATCAATGACGTTGCGGTTATCATTTTCAAAACTTCCTCCAGGTCTCGTTTGTGTCTTTTGATAGTATGATGATGTCATTCAGATATGTAAGTAACTTTATATGCGGTAGTCGTATTTTGAGGAGATCCATTGCTCGATAAATGTGGCGGGTGCGTTCCTCAGTCTTAGTGGCATCCGTTTAAATTCAAATAATCCGAAGGGACAAGCAAATTATGTTTTTTCGATATCCCCTTTTTCCACTGGGATCTGCCTATGCCCACAGCTTAGGTCAATACTGGATCGGAACTTCCCTGTTGTTCCGGCGTGCAGCAGGTCATTTATCCAGGGTATCAAGAACATTACCACCAGTGGTTCTACGGTAGTGACGATGATGACGAATAATGTCTGCTTCCAGTAATGTTTAAATTAATCCTTCAATTCTTCTGTCTTTTGCGGCGCGAGGCGTTACGGTTTCGAATTGACCGATGGCCCTCCCTCTACCATAATGTGGTATTCGCCTAATTCCATGAGTCATCCGGGGTTCGTTAATACGGCGCTAATGTCACATTGACATGTACATAATAAAATAACTCCAAGTAAATTGGACGAAAATAGCCACTAGTAATTGCAAAAATATTGCCTCAATGGTAATAATCATCTCCTGATCATCATCGGCTACAGGAAAAATGGTTCGAGTGGAAGAACACTGCCATGTGAACTCCGCCTTCAAGCATTGCGTTCTAAATTGAAGTTATTGTAAATGTATCTTATTTTGTATATTTTTTGTAGGACTTGTAAAGTCAATAAAGTAAAACTAAACTAAAACTATTTTCCTTCGCGTTGTTCGCCAGTTTATGCGGTCCCCTCATTTTCGCTTCTTGTAGGATGGGTGGCCTGTCTCCTAATCTACAATACTTGACGAATTTTTGAAAGGCATATTAATAAAACAAAAATATTTGTAATAAATAATGCAAAAGCCTTAAGATTATAAAATTTAAAAAAAATGTACTGATTGGAGTGTGTGTTAGAAGCCATCCATTTTACAAACATATTTGCATTTACATTCCTGACACACTTTCAGTTTCCAAAAACACCAGCCTGTTTTATCGCTGATGTTATCAAAGATTAAAAAGCTGTGTTTTTGATGAAAATTTCATGTTTATGTATGGTGGGTGGGTGGCCGCTTTAATTTTGAAAACTCATACAATGCGTTTATCTAAAGAAAATTATTACAAAAATATATTATTTTATTTAATAATGCGGACTTATTGTTAATAAATAAATATTCTATAAATTATAATATTAAAAAGAAGCTTCTAGCTACACAGAAAGTGTAATGGGATATCCTATTACTAGAAGAAAATCAGGGTTTCAGTGGAAGACCATTTTGAAAAAGAGTGAACTCCGCCCAGGATTCGTATAACCTAAATTATTTGTATGTTTTTTTTATATATTTTGTAATTAACTTTGCTAAATATGTATATACGAATACTAAAGTATTAATAAACAAATATATGGGCATGTTATACTCATTGAAAGGTAGTTTATTGGACACCCTACAAATTTATTTGCATTTAAATTCCTGAGAAATCTTTAGTTTCTAAAAAATCACACCAATTTTATTGCAAATGCAGAAAATACTTTTGTAATAAAAAATGTAACAGTCTTAAGATTATTTAATACAAAATCTATAAATCTTACGCTTAGGTTACACTGATTAAAGAATGGGTTAGAGAACACCCACCCACCCTACAAATATATTTGCATTTTCATTCCAGTTTTTAAAAAACTCGCCTGTTTGATCGCTGATGTTTTCAAAGATTAAAATGCTGTGTTTTTTAAATTTCACGTTTATGTAGGGTGTGTGGATGGCCACTATCCTAACCTCCAATTATAAAAACTACAATTATTTTATCTAAAGAAAATTATTACAAAAAAATGTTCTTACAAATTCTATTATGTGATTCAGTTATTTTTACAGTAAAATGTAAAACATAAGTGCAGAAATGCTCATTAAGAAAATTTAATTTTCTCACTATTAATTAAATACAAATTCTATAAATTATATGCGCATGTTTTACTGATTAAAGGGTGTGCTAGTGGACACCCACCCACCCTACACATATATTTCCATCTAAATTCATGATACACGTTTAGTTAAAAAAAAACAATCTACTTTTATAGCAGAAGTTTTAAAAAATTAAAAAAAGCAAAGTTTAAGATTAAATTCTTACATTTTGGCAGGGTGGGTGGGTGCGCACTATCCTAACCTTCAATTTTTATAACGTACATGTTAAATTTTTGGAAGGAATATTAGTAAAACAAATTTTTTCAAATTATTAAATAAAAAATCTATAAATCCTAGCCATATATTTTACTGTCTGGAGGGTGTATTAGAAGACGCCTACTCACCCTACAAATATATTTACATTTACATTCTTGGCACACTTTTAGTTTCCAAAAAAAGCTTATTTTTTAATTTGAAAATTAAAATGCAGTGTTTTTGATTGAATTTCCATATTTATGTAGGGTGGTCCACTATACCACCCTCCAATTACTACATCATATATGATATTTATGATTAAATAATTAGATTAGGTTATATTTATATATAACAATGAACTTCAAAACTCATAATATAATTATAATCATTACTACAATTAAAACAAGTAGCATTTTAGGAATTAAAATTGTTATAAAAGCGATCGTAAAATTTTGTTTTTTTTTTGTATAAATTCCGGTGATAAAAATTATGTTTAAAATCGATGAGCATCTCTGGGCGAAATCAGTTTTATTACCATCAACTTTTATTATGACAAATAGTTTTGCCCGGAAAACCTCATCAAATGAAATAATGGAATTGATTCAGCAGGGAACACTGCTGCCACCATTAAACGGAACTAGATTTATGGACGTGCGACCGTTTACGAGCAAAATAGTTAATTCGATCCTGGCGTTTATTATAATTAAATTTAAATCTCCGATCTAAGGAATGCCCATCGTTCGCGAAATCGAAACCTGTTATTAATAGCGTACCATTAATTAAAGCCGACTAGAATTCCGCGAACCTAGAATCCAGAGGTTACACCGTGTACCGGCGTATATATGCCTCTAGGTTAATGCATAATTCAGGAGAGAGACATTAGTTGGTCATGTGCGTAACTGTTCATTGTCGCCGGTTTAAATTCCCCGCAATTTTACTCGCCGATGTATGCCTTGTCAATGCTAAAATTAGTATCGTGGGAAAACTGCTTACATTAGTTTCGTACGAACGGAAAGTGCAAGTTTTTATTGGTCTGAATTTGAATAGACTCACGAGTTCGATACATGATAAAACCGTACTTTTCCTGCCTAACAATTACGATAACCATTGCTGTTTACGGCCTAAATGCGTGCCGTTTCGTTAATATGATAAAATGCAATGGATAGTTTTATGCATGGTGTAGTGTCCGTAAATAGTACACTATTAAAAGTTAAATTATGGCTTGCTCAGACAATAAAATTAATAGTGTTCGTATCGCCATTATGCAAATTTAATTATAATTTACGTTTCAATTTATATGTTCAGTTAAACACAATGTGACTTTGCGTAGTTATTGAAATGTCAATTTGTTACGGGTGTAATGAGATATAACTAAAATTGAAAATTATATTATAGTATAATTAATTTATGTTAATCATCTTTTTCCGTGTAGATTCTGTCTTATTGTAATAGTTTTCTCTTGGTTTTACAGATGTTTTGAAGTAGATGTTACTATAATGTTGGGTTTGTCAAACTGCTAATGTTAAATTTTTGTCCAGCAGGAATTTTAAATTTGTTTATTCTTGGCCAGCAGGAATTTTAAATGTATAAACTCATTCTAAAATGGGTCTTCATTACCAAATATTATACATCATATAAGTTTTTGCCCGTTGCTTTCCTTATTCTATTCCAGTTGTTCACGCCAAATCGCGCGAATTAGTTTTAATTATATTCAAATTTATCTTCGTGTTTTTTTATATCAGTGTGGTATTAGATCTGAATTTTTATTCGTGTAAAAACTTGTACAGCCTTCTTAAAATCACTGTTTGCACTTACTTGTGTCCTTTTGTGTTTAAAGGAAAATCTGCATTTTATGGCATTTTAAAAATCGTTGGTAACTGTTGTAAAAGGCATCATAAAGCTTTGTGAAATATTTTGAGTTTGACAATGGATTCCAGCGGAACGTGACAGAGGTCGAACAATAAAGATTGAACGGCGCTGAAGCTCAATAAACCAAAGCCGTAAAACGCAGCCCTGGCCAGAAATTTCTTCCCTTCAAAATTCCTGTTCTGTCCTGTATTATCTTACAAAATGTTCTCTCTTTCCCTTTTCAAGTATCTACCCCACTATCAATTGCTATCCACCAATCATGAGCTTCTTTTAGTTTTCCTTTTACCTCATTCCTAAAAACTCGGCGATTTTTTCTTCAACCACGACACAAGTAAGTTGCTCATATTTCCTGTATAACGTGAAACTTTGTAATTATTTTCAAACACTTATATTGCTAAATTTAATGTATATTCTGTGCCTCTACTTTCACTTTTACTTTATACTTTATTTATTTTTCTTAGTTATCAATATTGTTAAAATTTCCTTTGTATCTATATTTCTCGATGCACGTTTATTAATAAATATTTTTGTTTTAAATATAACGTGTTTACTTAATTAAAAATTCAAAATCGCTAACTTTGCGTCAGCACTAGTTATGACATTAAGTAATTAATTATATGCAATGCGAGGACTGTTATTGCAGTAATAACCATACAGTATAACATATGTAAACGGTTAAAACACAGTGGTGTTTTTAAGAAAGTCGCATTGGAACCCAGCAGTACTACCAGCTGTAATTAATTTTAAAGGGACTTCGCAAAGAAAAATAGTTTTTAAAGTAACGGTGCAGCGGAAACGTGTTATTTGTTATTTCTCTTAATACGTCCCGGCGGAGTAGACTTAAAAGAACTATAAATAAAGGCGAGCTCCCCATATTTTTCTTATATGATGAAACAGCCCGGGGACATTTTTCAAATTCCACTTCAAAAAAGGAGTGTAAGCAGAGGGATGGAGCTTAATCTTCCGTACTGGACTGAAATTTTTCTAGCTTTACGCTGCAGCGTAAACCGGGTTGCATTTTAAAAAGCCTTTCTTTCCCCGGGTGATCATTTAAGCGTCTAACCCCGCACAACCTGGGTTGTGTGTGCCAGGGCTTTGATAAATTAAACGCGACAATGTCGGGGAGTGCATTAATAAGCGGGCGCTGATTGGTTTCGCGCAGGGCAATATGCTAACACCCTCATCTGCATGCTAATCTTCACCAGCAGAGAGAGCATTCATCAGGAGCCGAGATCGCCCGGTCACATCAACACGACACTAATCACGCCGAGCCGAGTTCCTCTCTTCCTCTCTTCCCTCGCCCTAATCATGTCCCTCAGACCTCACCTAGATTAAACCATAATCAACATTATATGTCCTGCAGGGTCGACCGTATAATACCCGCTTCAATGATATCATAAACACGGGACAATAAAACATGCTAATTTCGACGGAGCGACGCGGCTAATTGTGGACGGAATGGTGAGGGTGGAAGCGGCCATCCAGACATCCAACCAACCATCCAGCTTTCATTACCGTGAGGATTCACCTCTAATTTTCTCAAGCGGGACGTTTCAATTTATAAAAGTCGCCTATCGAGGGGCGCGCGCGGAATGTTAATTTCGCTTAGGGTAAAAATGCGATTTCCGGGCGGCGGACATAAAAGCTATGGTGTTAACGGGGAAAATCGGCCAGAATTTTAAATCAGCAAAGAACAAATTCGCTGCAACAAAGGACACAGAAGATTAAAGCAGCTACAAGAGAGTTTGCATATACTTCTCAATTTGCATATTTATACAGAAGTAATTAAGATTCCGTTTTTTTGTTAAAAGCTGTTAAAATTATAGATATAAATCATCGGAAGTTTTTACAGCACGTTTCTGTCTTACATCATCATTATATAAACTGCATCCATAAATGACATATTCAGCAATTACGCACATTTAACTAGCCGAAAATAAAACATATTATCTTCACAAATAGTAATTATAAAAAAAAATCAAGATGAAACTGTTATTTGATTATAAATAGTAATTGGTAGTGTAGTAAGTAATAAAAGTGTAGTTTGATATATTTCACCTGTGGAACCCGCATGTACTGCGCTTGTACCCTTCGTACTGCCATCAGCTCTACGTCACAGACCATGATCCAGCAGCAAATAAAACCAGCTGCACCCCATGTGATCGGCAGATTCTTTGAGCACGTCTGGACGTCCTCATAATCTCAAACAAACCAACGAGTACCGCTACCCCTATCGCCTTGGTGAAGCCCAGAGTTGATCTATCCCCTGTACAGGTCTCCGTGTGTGTCTATATCTATTCTGAATAATCTGATTTAATCCACACGAGCCTTATAAACCGGCAACCCAACGTTCGACTCTAGAGAATAGACGAATAACCAGTATGGCGAACGAAGTCATGACGTTATCTGCCGACCAGTTTCAAGAAATAATCACTAGGCTACTGGAAAATCAAACTCCACAGACCAGTGAAAGACTTACGAATTCTACAGCACTTTTCGCGGGGTATGCCGAAGCGAAATAGTGGAGACCATTCTGAACGATATCACCGTATGTAAGAATACCGAGCACCTCTCCTTCTGTTGGGCACCACCAAGGAATAGTGGCATGTGATGAAATCTACCCTCAGAACATGGGAGCAGCTAAAAACAGTTCTATGAAATACCTTCTCACCGGCTGTTCCTAATTACAAGTTTTGTTTAGAAACCTTTGAGGAGAGGCAAAGTAATCAACTGTTTGTATCGAAAATGAGTGCACAATTCAGCCGATTAGAAACCCTGCAACTGGATATGATCTACAGATTACTGCACCTGGATATATGAACCCGTGTAGTGGCATCTGATAGAACGTACGAATAATTGTTGAAAAACGCCCGGGAAGCGTAAACACTCCTGCAAGGGAAAGGCATGGAATAACAGTAAGAAAAACCGCGTTGCGGTTACTGGAAGGTCCAGGAACATAAAATGGCAGAGAGTTGTAAGAAAAATATGGACACTACGATATATCCATGGAATGGAGCTGAAAAAGACTAACAAAGCTGCCGTTTCTCCTAATTTTGACGTTAAAAGACCACACACGCACGTGGTGATTAACGGAAAGAATGTTCTTATGGATTTAGAGTCGCACATCAGCATTTCATCACTGTGGTTATAAAACACCTTGATAAACTACATTCTATGTTCTCCTGGAAAGCCGAACACGAAAAACAATCCTAGGGACCGACTTCCTTGAAGAAGCAGAGGAAAATCACAAACTATTCAACGACGCAAAGCCTAGAAAGGAAGAGCCGGTTGCATCCGCAAAAGTAGATCGAAACGAACAAATTACACGCGAATTATTTTCGGAACCAACGAGGAAGTTACAGTCGACAGAATCCGCATATTTTATACCAGAAATTACAATGACACTATCGAGCGTTTGAGGGGGGGGTGGGGGAAGGGCAATCGTAGTATTTTCTGTTACTTCCAATTAAACATTAGAGGGCGTAATTAAAATAATAACCATAGGACGATCTAAAACAGGCGCTAACATTCCATAATTAAGGATTTTACAATAATTTTCTTCTTCTTTATAGGCAGTAAATAATATTACTGACAGTATCACGATAAAATTATTTTGCGATCTGCTTGATTGTCTTTTAAAAACAGTAGGACATCTTCCGTTAGAGAGATCTATATTCTAAATCTCCAAAAATATTTACCTAACTAATCAAATTTTCACATTTCTATAAAAAATTTCGATATTTACCTACTTGAAATTACCTGCAAAACAATGTTTTTATCCGAAAAATTGTTTGTAGGCTCTAGCTGATTATCTACTCCATCCAAATAGTTTAACTTTAGTTCTAGACATTTACTTCAATTGAAGAAAAAAATAATAAGAGTCTTCCTCTTATTATTTTTTTTTTCTTTCGATAAGAGGAGCTTATATACTTGTAAAATCATTAAAGATATATTTTGGTGCAAGAACTGCGCCTATAAAAATTGTATTCAAAGAAATAAATAAAAATGAGATGATGTTTTTTTTTCATGTTGTTTTTGACTTGTTTCTTTATTCTAATTTAAGATATCCTTAAAAGATAAACAACTATTCAATCTAAAGCAGTTGTTATAATCGGTTACTTCAAAGATCACCGAATTAAAACGTTTGGAATTGCCCAAAGAATTACATTCTTTCTTGAATCCTCATAAAAGTTAAAACCTTTGATTTTGCCCAAAGAATTACAGTTTTTTTCTTAAGTCCTCATAATAGAAACCTTCTGCATTATTCATGAAAGAAATGTGTGTCATATCCTTCATTGCATTGCTCTAGAAGAAGAATTTTTTCTTGATCGTTTAGTATGTTGCCTTCTTTAGAAGCAAACAAACTCCCCAAAATTTATAGCTTTGGGTTTTTTTGGAAAGTATAACAAATATCTTGAAGCAGTCGTTAAAATCGGTTCCTAAAAACTAATTAAAAAGATAAACAAATACTTTATGTTCAAACGAAATTGTTGAAATCGGTTCGTTCAAAAAAGACCTTGCAATAGCAACCTTCTACATTAGTCACGGAACAAAAAAAAAACTGATTCTTCTGATCCTTTTTTAATTTGTGTTTTTTTTAATGTTTAGCATATATTTTATAAGAGTCGTTCTTTTGAAATGATAATAAAGAACACAAGAAAATCTTCAAATTTGTAGCTTTGAAACGGTTTACTTTAAAAATTATGCTCCAAAAAATAGTCCAGACCTAAAGACAATCAACCATTTTATCGAGCATAAAAATCAGTTTTTAAATTTACCTGAAAATTGAAATTCTTAATAAGCAACGGCGATCCTTTCATATTTTATTATAGTGTGAATTTTTCATCGTTTCGATTTGTATCTTCAAATCTAAGAAGTTTTTGAATGATACTTTAATGGGCATTAACTCGATTTCATATCAATAAATCGATATAAATATTTAGTAATTAATCAATCCACTTCTGTAATTCAACTGAGCATAATTGAGAGTTGAATGAACTTAAATGACCCCTAATAATTCAACTAAGCATAATTGATAGGTAAATAATGTTAAATGACCGCTGAATGACCTTAATTATTCTTAAGGGTTATTGGATCATCTTAAATGTTCTTAAATTGGTTGATTGAGTTACGTGACGATCAAATTAATTTGACGAATAAAGCACAAATCACCTTTCTTCACAATTTTACTTTACCAAATGTACATTTCAGACACAAAGTGACCTTTTATTGCCAATCCATGAATAATAGTCACTTTGTGTCCGAAATGTACATTTGGTAAATCAAATAAAATTCTAAAGAAAGGTTATTAGTGCTTTATTCCTCAAAAAAATATCCTTGATATATCGTTGGCTATTATTAACCTTGATCTTAGGTTACTTTTATTGATCAATAGTTGCTGTTTGACATAACATCAAATAACACTGAATGATCAGTAGAGGATATCCTGAATCATCATCGGATGAACATTAATGATTTTGAATGATCGTAAATTAATTTGAAATAATCAATCTCTGGATAACTTTAAAAGTAAGCCAAATGATCTTAAGTAATCTTGAATGATCACTAGGTTATTTTAATCTACCATAGTCTAAAGACTAAATTTTCGCGGAATAACTTCAAATGACCTTGAACTCTCCTTAATTGACCTTGAATAGCAACTGATTGACCTTACATCTTCAATAATATTTGGATGAGCCCAATAACTTTTAATGGCCGTTGAATGAAAAAAATTGTAGGTCATAATCATTATAAACAGTAACTTCAGAAGTTCATTGTTTGGCACTGCGTTTGAAGACCTTTAACTATACTATGGACAGCATAAGTTATATGTGTGTGAAATAGTGCAAAGTAAGCAGTTATTAGAGCGGAATGAGGTAATGAGTTCCTAAGATTTCGTAGTAAAAAGGTGGTAGAACACAGCTACTTCGATATATAGTTCCCGTTGGAATTACAATTTAATTCGCTGTCCAAATTAATTCCTAGGAATTTGGTAGAGGCATTCTCTTTTCAGTGAAGAAGTTTGTTTGATGGTTTTTATTTTATGGTATTGGTATTCTTTGGTACTTGCTTTTAAGAGTTCAGGGTCTGCAGATTGGTTCAAACAAGTAGTGTCATCGGCATACAAGATTAACCTCGAACATCCAACATAAGATGGCAGGTCATTAATATATAGCGAAAACAGTAAAGGGCCCAAGATTGAATTGTTGTTACCACGGAAGATATGCATCCATTTACTAGCACTCGCTGATGTCCGTCTGAGAGATATTATGTAATAAGACGACAACTACACCTACTAGGATGAAAATTGAGAAAGTAGAGCTTACGTTGGAGAATGTCATGCGATACGCAATCAAAAGCTTTACTAAGATCGAAAAAAGATGCTATTATGCTCTCTCCTGAATTAAAACCATTAAGGACATTCTCTAGTAAAGCATTGACTGCGTCCACAAGCAGACAACCTACTCCGAAAACCAAACTGATTTTTGTTTAATATGTTATACCTATTGACAAATTAAAACATCTGTCTAAATAACACCTTCTCCAAAACCTTTGAGAATATGGGCAACAAACAAATTGGTCTATACTTATTGGGGTCAGATGTGCAACCATTTAAAAAAAATGGAAGTATGCAGTCAATTTTCAAGGCATCTGGAAAAACTGACCCTTTAATGCATAAATTAATTAGCTTTGTTAATGGTAAAATTAAAACATTCATTAACTTTTTAAGCAGCGTCGATGTCAGACCGTAAATGTATCTTACGTGTGAGCTTTTAATGCTTTGAATGGTATTATCTATTACCTTGAACTCTTCTTGATTGACCTTGAATAGTAACTGAATGATATGCCATCTTTAATAATATTTGACTGAGTTAAATAAATTTGAATGACCGTTAAATAAAAACCTTTTATGATCTAAAAAGATTATAAATAGTAACTTCAAAAGTTAATTGTTTGAGTTTCAACTATGGATCATCGATAGTTGAAGTTGAGTCACTAACACAACATCAAACACCACTGAATGATCAGTAGAGAAAATCCTGATAATCAACAGATGAATTTTAATGATTTTTAATTATAGTAAATAGCCTTGACTAATTCACAGATGATCTTAAATAATCGTTAGATGATCTTAAATAAATTTAAATATTCGCTGAATAAATAACCTTAAATGAAAGCCGAATGACCTTAAATTATTTGGAATTACCACTGAATTATTTTAAATATTTTTCAATCTACTATCATCTGACGACTAAATGTTGACGGAATAATGTCAAATGATCTTGAACTCTCCTTTATTGACCTTGAATAGTAAATGAATGACCTGCCATTTTTAATAATATTTGGATGAGCTAAATAAATTTGAATGACCATTGAATAAAAACCTTTTATGATCTAAAAATATTATAAATAGTAACTTCAGAAGCTAATTGTTTAATCTTAAATAAATTTAAATAATCGATAGATAACCTTAAATAAAAGCCGAATGACCTTAAGTAATTTTAAATTATCACTGAATTATTTTAAATATGTTTCAATCTACTCTATCGTCTGATGACTAAATGTTCGCGAAATAACTACAAATGACTTTGAACGCTTTTTTAGAACCCATTAAATTTTAATGGCCGTTGAATGAGAAACTTGTATGGCCTAAAAAGAAGTTAATTGTTTGACCTTCAACTATAAATCATGATCGATGGTTGAAGCTGAAAGATTAATGTAACATCAAACACCACTTAATGATGAGTAGAGGACATCCTAGATGATCATCGGATCTACGTAAATGATTTTGAATGGTAGTAAATAGCTTTAAGTAATTCTTAGATAATTTTAAATGATCGTTAGGTGATCTTAAATAACTAATAATAATCGCTGCATCACATTAAACGGGAGTCAAATAATTTTGAAATTTCACAGGGTTATATTAAATATTTTTAAATCTACCGTGTCTGATATTGAGTTATTGATACGGCATCAAACGCGATGGGTCTTTAGATGTCATCTTGAATAGTGTCACTTTATTTTTAGTTATCTTATATGATCGATGTATGACCTAAAACATTATTAAGCGATAGATAACTTTAATTCATCCTTTCAAGATCATGTTATTGATCGTTAGATTACCTGACATAACTTTAAATAAATATAAATATTCTTACATGATTTTGAGTGTTTTTGAAGGTCATTAGGTTATGATTGAATGACTAGTAATTTATATATAATCGATACTTGTTCTGCTACTCTCTTGATAGAACCAAATTTTCAAATTAGGAGAAGTAAAACTCTTGTTATGTTCCATTTCTTTATTTTCAGATCACTGACACGTGTTTCGGTCCTTGCCGATCCGCAAGGACCGAAACACTTGTCAGTTATCCTAATTAGTAATTTATATGACATAAAATACTCTCCAATGGTCGTTAGATAACATTAAATAATCTTAAATGCATATATAAACCTTGAATAAACTTAAGATCATATAATTTTAAATGAACTTGATGGTTTGATAAATGGCCTTGAATAATTAAAAGATGAAATTAAATACTCTTGAATGATCTTTGGACTACCTTAAATAACCTCGATACATCATTAAATAACCTTGAGTGATTCTAAGATGACTGGATCTGGATTTGTTTGATCGGAAGGCAGAGAGTTCCGCTGCACGGAGGCCCCTTCGAAGTCCTCATTTATTGCTACGATCAAGCCAACTGAAGACATTGGCAAACGCCAGTACTGCAGCAAGAGGAACTCTTAGGATGTCTGATGACTTTAGGCATTCCTCTCTCTTCACGCAGGTTGGAATCCAGAAGTACATGCTCAGCGGTTTTCTCTTCATTTTCACACCCTCTGTATGTAGGACTAGATTTTAGTCCGAGTCTGTTTGCGTAGGATTTTAAATTGCACTGTTCTGTTAGGAGCTCTACAACCTTCCATAGGTTTTTTCTGGACAGTTGCATACAGTATCTAGCCATTTTAGTGTTCATGGAAATGAAGTTTTTTGAACCCTACAGTCTGGTGTGTTGTCCCATCGCTCCTTGTGGCATCTGATTGATACATTTTCCAATAGGGTAATCAAGACTTTGCAGAGAGGACGGCAAGGATTAGTCCGAATGCCTTCCATACCAAACCATCTGCTATTCTATTACAGCGGGGCTTCCATAGGCTACTGTTGATGTTGTTTTCTCATTACTCCTATACTATATATACTACTAAAAAGTTGAGATAAATCAATTGTCCAAAATCTGTAATTTAAATGTTGAAAAAAATTGAATTATAGCAAGATGTTATACATAACCCAAAATGATTATTGACAATTATTCCATAACCTTGAAACCTGTATACAATTATATTCAAATTTTCAGAATTGGTTAAAAATTAAATTAGACATCGACTGATGAAGTGATCCCTTATTAATAGTTTAATCCTCATATCAAAATAAAAACTGTATTACCTTCTCAAAATGTTTGTGAATAGATTTTTAGTAAGGCATAAAAACTTATAGTATTTGACCCCAGACAATTATTTATTTGTAAAACACTAACCGTTTCTTTTTCTGTTTTGTTTCCGTCCTTCTTTTGTTGAATAATAAATAACCTTTTTCAGCTCAGACCGGCGGTATTTACAAAAATATACTTTCCAGATTACTCGAGATTACGTTTTGTTTATTTCGGCCTTCCATTGTTATAATTGGATCGGCTTTGTGATAGTGACCCTGGTCGCAATTAATATTTCAGGTCGGAACCACGCGCTCCCTTGGCATTGTACGAATGAATGGAGCCAGACCGGGCATTATTCCGATTAATTTTCGCGAGCCCCACACTCTGGCCCGTTCATGATATAATAAAAAAAAATCTCCTCGTGAAACTCCGAGGCAGGTCCCAACATTATATATATATATATATATATATATATATATATATATATATATATATATAAATTTTTTGCTGCTAGTAGGATGGGAGTCGGAAGTGGGTGGCTGAAGAGGGGCATCAGTTTTGTGGTGGCTTGCGGTGCGCGCGAGAACATCTCGTAACTCATCCGTTTGAAGGTTTTATTGCGGCAGCAGGCATTTTTATAATTGTCCGACACCCCAATTAACGTTATCAAACTGCGCTACTCTCCTACGAACGCGGAATGGACGCCAATAAATAATACTCTTTTTTTTTATTAATTCTGCCGCGACCGCAGCAATTGGTCCTTCTCGGGAACTGGGACTCGGCAAAATATGAGTTTTCGGTGTTCGGAGCCGCTTGATTAATTAGAATTTGCGAATTTAATACGCGGCAGAAAATAGAGATGAATTGGGCTTGAATATAGAAATATTTCCTTGTCAATTTTTAATCTACACCAGAGGAAAATAGCTTGAGATTATGAGGATGACAATTATTACCTCTAAAATGTTTTTAAATCATTGTCACAGGTTTTTACACTATAGTACGCTGCTCAGTTTCAAGGAGAGTGTTACGTAGACGATTAAAACCCTTTCAACTAAAAAAAAATATATTGGCAGTGTACCTCAAGGATCTATCTTGGGTCTTTTATGTTTCTGTTTCATTAATGATATAGTAGTATAGTAGTAAGTGGTTTTAGTGAGTAGGTGTTCGACACTATTCTTCTATAAGAGTGTCTATGATGCTCTAGTCTGATCAGAAAAACCAAAAAATATTTATGAATAAATGAAATAAAGACAAGTAATTTATAATTATAACATCTGTCAGGAAACTGATAAATTAATTATGAAACCAAACAAATGTTTAATTTCTACTGATGCTAAATACTTGTTTTTCTTTTTACTCCAAAAATGTCCCTGATGTTTATTTAGTGGAGCGTAAACACGGAATAACGACGGCGCACTTTATTAAATAATAATAAAGAGGGGACGACGCGAGGAGTCGGAGTAAAATTTCAAGCATCATCTGCATTTACTTTTACGGCCCCATTTATATTTATATGATAATATCCGTGTATCCAAAGTTCGGAATCCGTTGGTAATTCGCAAAACGGGTGCGAAGAAATTTAAATGCGCGCCACCGTCGCCCTCCTCTTCACAACAATTTCATAGGGTATTATGATCACGGATTTAACTTCCTTATATATAGAAAACATGGAAAATTAAATTTACTTAGTTTTTTAACTAGTTAGGATCATATTGGCTTATAATATTGTAGCGAAACTGTCGAGTTGGAAATAAAAACGCAGAACCGCCTACAAATTCATCTTTGCAGATGTCATATTCATTAGAATATAATTATCTTAAATTCATTTCTTCCTTTAACGCGAATTCATTAATTCATCAAAGTTTATTTGACAGAAATAAATACATTAAAGATTAAAGAGATGAAAATATGATTCTCGGGTGAGTTTAATACTTTTTGCGACTAAATATTATTTCATTAAAACTAGTTCTTACGTTTTTTGATTGGAGGATAGGTTAGGAAATTATCAGAGGTATGCTATTTCAGTACATAAACTTATTGAAAAAAGGCAAGTCGTAATTTGAAAATTTGTAAAAAATACATCAATCGAGGAATAAGTTTTAAAAATCACTAAATATACTCAGAATTGATATATTTTTGATACATCAAAATATAATTAATATAACACTACTGTGGATAAAATGGCAACGCTGCAAACTCAAATTAGTGGGAATGAAGTTCGCAAGTCGTAATTTGAAAATTTGTAAAAAAATACATTAATAGAGGAATTAGTTTTAAAAATCACTGGATATACTCATAATTGATGTAATTTTGACATATCAAAAAATAATTAATGTAACGCTGCTGTGGATAAAATGGCAACGCTGCAAACTTAAATTAGTGGAAATGAAATTCGCAAATCGTAATTTGAAAATTTGTAGAAAATACATTAATTGTGACATTCGTTTTAAAAATCACTGGATACCTTCAGAATGGATGTATTTTTGACATATCAAGAGAATAATAGATGTAACGTTGTTGTAGATAAAATGGCAACGCTGCAAACTCAAATTGGTGGAAATGAAATTCGTAATTTGAAAATTTGTAAAAAATACATCAATCAAGGAATACGTTTTAAAAATCACTAGATATACTCAGAATTGATGCATTTTTGATATATTAAAAAATAAGTAATGTAACACTGCTGTGGATAAAATGGCAACGCTGCAAACTCAAATTAGTGGAAAGTAAATTCGCAAGTCGTAAATTGAAAATTTGTCAAAAATACATCAATCAAGGAATAAGTTTTAAAAATCACTAGATTTACTCAGAATTGATGCATTTTTGATATATTAAAAAATAAGTAATGTAACACTGCTGTGGATAAAATGGCAACGCTGCAAACTCAAATTAGTGGAAAGTAAATTCGCAAGTCGAAAATTGAAAATTTGTAAAAAATAGATCAATCGAGGAATAAGTTCTAAAAATTACTAGATACACTCAGAATTGATATCCTTTTGACATATCAAAAAGTAATTATTGTAACGCTGATGTGGATAAAATGGCAACGCTGCAAACTCAAATTAGTGGAAATAAAATTTGCAAGTCGTAATTTGAAAATTTGTAAAAAATACATCAATCTAGGAAGAAGTTTTAAAAATCACTAGATATACTCAGAATTGATGTATTTTTGATATATCAAAATATAATTAATATAACACTGCTGTGGATAAAATGGCAACGCTGCAAACTTAAATTTGAGGAAATGAAATTTGCAAGTCGTAATTTGAAAATTTGTAAAAAATACATCAATCTACGAAAAAGTTTTAAAAATCACTAAATATACTCAGAATTAATGTATTTTTGACATATCAAAAAATAATTGGTGTAAAGTTGCTGTGGATAAAATGGCAACACTGCAAATTCAAATAGCACTTTTCTTACATTCTTAATGATCGTAATTTATGTGGATATCATCTATTTCTTTTCTTGCTAGTATAGGATATCAATTTGTCCCCCATTTAGAAATTTTTAAACTAATTTCCTAGAGTGGTTTCAATTTTACAAATCTTCAAACTGCTGAATAAAATTTTATATCCCTACAATCAAGTTTCAAGTGCGGCCATTTTGTTTCTAGCTACAGTGAAGAAGAAGAAATATTGCAAATATGTTAATAGTTAAAGTTTTTAAGCTAATTCCTAGAGTGGTTTCATTTTTATAGTTTTATAAACCCACCCAACCTACATATAAAATGTTAATTGGTTATAGGTTAAGTTTCATTAGAAAACTACATGAGTTTTGAGCTTAAATTTTACGTGTATATATGGGTTGGGTGGGTGTCCACTGTTACACTCTCTAACCAGTGGTTTATCATAAAATGTCAAATTAAATGAAACGTTTTACTGATGTTAATTAAAGTATAGTCATTGTTAAGATTTAATATTCATTCATTAAAACTCGTGCTTATGTTTTATTGATTGGAGGGTGGGTTAGAGGCCACCCACCAACCCTACATATTCAATTTTATTTCTACGCTGTTATAAGTTACGCTTTATTAAAAAAAATACATAAGACTTCATTTTGATGTTAATAAAACTTCAAAAATTGTTTTAGTTTAAAGTTTGTGTGTATACGAGTATGTAGGGTGGGAGGGTGCCCACTATTTCACTCTCCAATCAATATAACACAAACGTTGGTTTATCTAAACAAATCAAATCAAAGAAAACGTTTCCTTGATTATAATTAAAGTATAATACTTTTTGCGATTTAATATTAATTCATTAAAACTAGTTCTTATGTTTTACTGATTGGAGTGTAGGTTAGAGGCCACCCACCCACCCTACATATATATTCTAACTTAATTAATGTCACTCATTTAATTTTGCCAAAAAACAATAATAGTTTTCTGTAGATGTTTTCAAAGAATTTAAATTCATTTTTCTGGTTTATACTTGTCTGCATATTTAGGGTGGGCATGTGGCCAGTATTTCACCCTCCAATCAGTATAGCACAAACGGTGGTTTATCAAAAACTTTTCATATGAAAGAAAACGTTTCCCTTATATTAATTAAACAATAATAATTTTTACGATTAAATATTCATTAATTACAACTCTTGCTTATGTTTTACTGATAAAAGGTTAAGTTAGAGGCCACCCACCTACCCTACATATAATACTTTCGCTTAGGTTTCTTATGAATAATACATCAGTTTTAAGTTTCTTCTCTAAAAATAAAAATAATATTTTTTTAAAAAAGAAAAACAAAATAAGAAATAATAATAAGTTTAGGTAAAACTCTATAAAAATAAGAAAAGTTTCTGAAAAATTCCAATAAAATAATGCTAGAAAAATTCTAGAAATCTGGAGAATAACATGTTAGTGAATTCTAGAGCTCTTTAAGAAACTTCTAGCAAGTGAAATTCTTGTGCGAATCACAAAGAAAAATATGCTTAAAACTTTATTTTTATAAGAAGAGAAAATTGCATAAGAATGTCAATAAAATAAAATTTTGAAGAATTCTAAAACTTAAAATCTTAAATCTGAAATTCCTAATAAATTAACTGAAGTTCAAGAGAACTTTCTAAATAATAAAAATAAAAAGCAAAAAATTGATAAAAATAAATAGAGAAAATAATGGTAAATTTTACATGCCTGGAAAAAACTTTTCGCAACTGAAATTTCTGAAAGAATTGCGAAATACTAAAGAAATCTAGACCTCTTAAATTTAACTAATGGAACATTCTTTAAAAATTTGATGAAAAGATCGAACAGAATTCGAAATAGTGGAAAAATATACAAATCTGAAAAATTTTGGGAAAACAAAAGAAAAGGTGCCGAAAAAAAAATGGAAATTCTGAACATTTTTGTACCTCTGATAAAAACTCTGGCACTCTAGAAATTGAAAAGTTGTTATTATCTTCCAATCAAATAAAACAAGACAACTAAAAATTTTGGAAAACCCTTGAGGAAATTTCTTGAAATTTTGTTCTAAAATTCGAAAAGTGGAAAAGTGAAAAAAAGTTGCTAGAAAAAATACAAAACCAAAAAAATAAAAGACAAAATAAAATAGGAAATCGCAAAATTTGAAGAAGAAAATGGTGATAAATTTTGAAAAACTACAAAATATACAAATAGAAAATGGAAATAAAATTCTGATAAAATAAAAAAAAAATGAAAATTGAAAAACCTCTTGCAATCTAAGAAAGAAATCGTAAAAAGAAGTTAAAGAAAAAAATCTGAAAAATTCCAATAAATTGAAATGGGAAGTCCTGGCAAAGTCGAAGTGTCTATAAAATAAGATGCTGCTAAAATCTAGAACCCTTGAAGAAACATCTTACAATTTTTAAGTAAAATTTTAGATTATTTTGTGTAAAAATAGAAATTAGAATTTACCATTATATTTTATAACTTTTACTTCACAGTAAAATAGAATAGTGGTAAAATAAAGTCACCGTGTTTTCAATCCCATGTTAATTCAAGATGTATCAGAAAGTAAACGCCTTTACTATAAAAAAAAAGAAAAAAAATCTTGTAAATTCTGATGAAATAAGGGGCTGAAACATTCTAAAAAACTACGAGAATAATTCTCGCAATTTGAGAGAAATATTGATAGAAATTTCTCTAAAAATTGAAGAATGGTTTCTTGGATACTCCGAACGAACAAAATAGGTAATACAAGTAATATAGAAAATACTGAAAGATTTTAGAATTCTTAAATAGAAATTAATGGAAAAAACAGTATAATTTTTTTTGGAAAACTTGTCTTAAACAAAATGCTTTAAAATTCAATAAATTTGAACATAAAATTCAAGTAAATCATTAAACCCCTGAAGAAACTTGTCATCTTATTAAAAATTTCCGGAAAATGTTTGAAAGGTGGACGAAATAAATTCATGAGAAAATGCCAATAAAATAAAATAAGAAATAGTGATGTTCTAATCCTTCTGTTTCTTATCAGCTTCAGCCATTAATTCATCCAGACCTTTCTTCTTCTTTTTCTTCTTTTTTACCTTGCTAAAGTCCAGTGGTTTTAGATCTTTAAAAAAATCTCACAATCTGAAATAGAAATTCATTATAAAAAATATCTAAATATCAAGAAAAGTTTCTAAAAAATTTAATCCGGGATACTGAGAAATTTAGATCTTCTCAGATTTCTAGATTTTCTCAGCATTCCGGATTAATTTTTTTCGAAATTTTTCCTGATTTTTAGATAATTTTTTATGACTTATTTCAGACTGTGACATGTAAATTCAACAGACATTGATAAATCTTCTTGCAAGTGAAATTTCTACGAGAATTACGATTAAATTTATTTAAAAGTAAAAAGTACATTTCTTAAAAAAGGTAAAATAAAATAAGAAATACTAAAAATCTTTTAATGGAACTTTTCACAATATTTATTACAATTTGGAAATGATACTTAGGTAAAATTCTCTAAAAATTAAGAGAAGTTTGTGAAAAAATCTAGTAAAATAATGAAGGTGAAGAAAATGATAGTAAATACTAGAGCCCTTTAAGAAACTTATCGCAAGTGAAATTCCTGTGTGAATCACAAAGAATTTATTTATCACAAGTAATACCATTAGTGATGGCAATTTACTCGAATAAATTTTGTTTTTGCATGAAAGTTTGTTGCTTAGCGATTTTAATGAGAGCAACTGTCACGAAAAAATCACGAGCCGCCAGGCGAGTGATTTTTTCTATCAGTTGCTCGAATAAAAATCGCGATTAAGCAACAAACTTGAATGCGCTAAAAACAAAATTTACTCCGATTTAATTGTCATCACGAATGGTATTTGGAAAGACTATTCCACGACTTGAAACGAATATCGGTGAATGGTTCAATGTTTATATTAAAATTTTTATGATATATCTCCTGCAGTATTTTGGTCGAAAAATTCGACATTGATTAAATAACACCTCCCTTATAATCATTTGCATTTACCTTCTTTATATTATACGCCCAGTCATCATAATCGCGGCAAGAGTTTTGCTAAAAACTGGTAGTTTTTATCGGCGCAGATTTCTTCAAATCGTTTCCAAACACACGATCTCGTTTAAGTTTGGTTTTTTGGTGCAGAACTTGTCACCGTCGCATTTATTATGGATAATGAAGTGTTACCAAACCTTTTGATTTTATAACCTATTTGCAACTGACATACGCAGAAACAACGTTTTTCGCTTTTTTTATCAAGCCTAATTCAATTCATTTGTCGGGAAATAGCTAACTTCAGGTTATTCAGGTGAATAAACAGCAACTTGGTGTTTATTCACTTAAAAATTGACGTGATTGGCTAAAAAATATTACATGCCTCATTTTCATTGGCTACATGCAATAGGAGTGGAATAGTCACCTATAAAATCAATTTGTTTTTATTAACCAAGACCACAATCTGGATTCCCGGCAAACCTGAGGAACTGGAAACAGATCTGAGGAGGCTGGGCTTCCTAAGCAAAGGCATTAATGTGACAAGGTGGTGCACCTTCCTAACAAAGCCACAGTAGAAACCGGACCTCGGCCCTGCACACCGTGGTTAGCAGAATTGCTCGATCCTTCGAGCAAAAAACCTTCACCCTGGCGACTTTTATGGACATTAAAGGAGCCTTTGATAAGACCTCCTTCGCAAAGATAACAGCGGCACTTCGACCGGTGGCTTTAAGCCAGTGGATGTCCAGCAGGCTGCAGTGGAGGACAGCCAAGATTTCAATAGGCGACACCACGAAACTTGTATGCCGGGCCTCAAAGGGTTGAACACCTACTAACCCTACTATGGAACCTAGTCGTAGACAAGCTACTGGAGGCACTGAATAAACAGGGGTTCTTCACGGTAGGATACGCCGACGATATCATGTCAGATGCTCTTGACATAGTAAACAAATGGTGCACATACCAGGGTTTATCCGTAAATCCGACAAAAAATGGAACTGGTACTGTTCACAAGGAGCAGGAAGATTAAAGATTTCAAACCACCAAGCTCTCGGTGCGAAGAATTCACCCTGAAAGATGGAGTCAAATACTTGGGCATTTTTCTAGACAAAAAACTGGAATGCCCACCTGATCTAAGAGAGATCTAAGAAAGCATGCATAGCCCTCTGGCAATGCAGATGAGCTGTGGGGAAAATATGGGGACTATTTCCAAAGGTAGCCCTATGAATCTACACAGCCAAAGTGCGGCCAATATTGGTATATGTATCATTAATATGGTGGCCAAAAACGACCACGAAATCAGCGGCAAGGCTCCTAGACCACGTTCAACGTAGCGCCCTTTTGGCGCGACAGGATGCATGAGAACAACAGCAAAAGCGGCTAGGGAAGCCCTGCTGTACCTGTCACCCTTGGACATATTTATCAGAGAACAGGCAGCAGCGGCGGCAATAAGACATGGCTCGTAAGCAACGGAGGAGATGAACACCACATGATCTTAGAGGATCTAAGGAAAAGTAATCCCGAAATTATGATGCCGGTGGAATCCCTCGAAAATACATTGTCAACAGGAAGCTTCAAATAGACCTGAGATTCGAAAACTCAGGAATAGGAAGCAAGCAAAATGACATCCACATATATACTGATGGGTCGTCAACGAAAGCAGGGGCTGGTATAGGAATTTTCTGCAAAAAATAATGGTAGAACTCGTGGGAATACTATATGCAGCAAAAGCAATCTCTGACAAGAAGATTAAGGGTAAAAACATACAAATTATAATGGACAGCAGAGCGGCAATCTTGTCAATTGCCAACTGCAAAATAATCTCAGCATTAACGCTGGAATGCTGCGAAGCCCTGGAAGAAGTTGCTCGTGACAACGAGGTAACTCTATGCTGGGTAAAAGGACACAACAATAGCAGAGGGAACAGAATAGCAGATGGTTTGGCGAGGAAGGCATCTGGACAAACGGTAAGCGGACCCAACCCCTCCCTGCTGCCCTCTCTGCTAGATTTGAGTACCCTACTGAAAACTGCATCAATCAGATGCCACGAGGAGCGATGGGACAACACACCTAGCTGTAGAGTCTCAAAAAACTTCATCGCAATGAACACCAAAACGGCCAGATATTGTATTTAACTGTCCAGAGAAAACCTATGGAAGGTCGTAGGGCTTCTTACAGGACACTGCAATTTACGATCACACCTGAACAAACTGGGACTACAACCTAGTCCTATCTGCAGAGGGTGTGAAGCAGAAGAGGAAATCGCGGAGCATGTACTTCTAGACTGCCCAGTATTATGCAACCTACGAAAATCCATAATAGGAGAGTGATGTCTAAATCCATCGGACATCCTCAGAATTTTGTTGCAGTCCTGGCATTTGCCTTTGCCAATGCCTTGGGTTGGCTTGACCATGGCAAGGAATGAGGCTTAAAATGGGAGGACGCACAAAAGGGCCCATTAGGGTCTACGTACGGCGGAACTCTCTGCCCTCGCATCGATTTATACCAGAACCAACCAGAACCAGAAGAGTTTTTTTTTTCATATTCCAAAAGATTTTCATCTACATAAGTTTTCATCTACTTTCATCTCACACAACACATTTCTCGAAGCGACCGAAGTGACGAAATTATACGCGCATGACATAATTCCCGTCGAGTGGTTGTAAAAGTCCTTACTTAGGGTCCGTGGAGGACCCTCAGGTCCTTAAAAAATAATGAATCCGCCCGATCGAATCGCGGCGCTGCGTGCGGACGGATGGATGATTGATTTGCCGAGCGGCCACGACACTCCATCAATTGCGGCGAATGTTATGACACCAGTAATTGAATGAACGAGTACCTCTTGTCAATTGGAAAGTAGACGCGCATAAATTCATCAAGCCGCACGCCAGACATGCACCGGAACGAAACGAGTGGGGTTTTCACTTTCGCCGTTCGAGAGACCTGCCGCACGGCACCGGAGGCGGCGCGGCACGCACTCGACGCCGCGCCGCGCCTCGAAAGCGCGGGAAAACGCTAAATGAGTGAAGGTCAAAATGTCAACGACTAAAGTAGTACACTGTGCCGGTAATGATTGAGATTAATATTTACAGCTTGACTTATATATTAAATAACAGTAATCCGTCTGTCGTGGAGGAGTATACGTTTTGTTAAATGTGCCAGGGTTATGAAATATCATGGGAAAGGTCTTTTCTTCGTGTTAATTATCTTAAACAGACACTAAGCCGGCTTATGCACTGTTATGCAGGCTTTATCCCAAAGCTATCAATTTTTGCAGTCAAGAGTTGAACAAATGCATTTTAATGCGACAGTAATGATTTATTTATTCCACATGCTGAGATAATAGTTATTTAAATTGCTTGTGCTACATTACACATTACAACTTTAAATAAAATATACCCATAACTAAAAAAAAAACTATACATCCTATCATAATATAGTGTGGTTCAATCGAAACATCTTTGATAAATTACTGAAAATTTAAATGCTGAAGCAACGAGAGAAGTTCTCTTAGAAAAATGAGCAAACGTCATTTATTATTGTAAGTACTAACCTATAAACCATTTGATATCAATATGTTAATCTATTAAAACTGACATAACTGTTGAAGGTTATCAACAAGAATTCCATTATAGTACAACATTTGCACTTGACATCCCTTTAAGTATGTGTGCTGCCTCAATTACCCACATAATGATACGCCGTAGGATAAAACGGCGCAAAGGAAATTTGAATCGACGCATAAACGCACAAATCCAAGGCCGTTAGTCCTTTGTGATATTATTGCAATTAATATTCTTGCGCGGCGCAAAACACGATCAAACAGAACGCGGTAATCCGTTTAATTGATTACGTGGAGCAAAACAAGAGAAAAAAAATTACAGCAAACAGCATTCACGCGAAGTTCACAGGTATGTGAGCTTCAAGGTGAATTGTGTGTCTACCAGACGTCATTTCTGCACGCCCTAATGTGCCTAATAGGCGCGCTTCGCACACCGCGGCAATTATTTTCGGGCCGACATTTCTGAATGATATTTTTCATTTTAACAGCGGTAATAAAGCTTAGATTGCCATCGACCACGACGGGGATAACAATACGCTGCTCATAAGATAGGACTAATTACGGCTTTCATAAAACGCTTTTTATCCGAAGCATAAAATCTTTATAATTCTACGATTAAAAGTTAACATTTTAACATGCGAAGGAAGTATACTCTTATCAGTATATAATTTAAGCGGACGAATAAAAGTATTTCATAAACTTTTCCATCAATAAGAATTTTGAATAATAAACTAGTTTTGTGATTGTCCCCTGTTTATTTAAATGCTAAAAATTACTATATCCATAAAGATAATTGCAGCAAAAGTTACTAGGGGATAATCCATGCTTACACTGAAATTATGGTTAAAATCTAGTGAAATTTTTAATTCAGTACTACTTCTTTAGACTTCTTCAGGCAATCTATTTATTTAATTGATATTTTCTGTATTTTTTTTTTAAATTTTAATTACTTGTATTTTTTTACAGATTTCTAGAATTTTT
Source organism: Ontholestes murinus (assembly GCA_963969525.1). Lineage (NCBI taxonomy): Eukaryota > Metazoa > Arthropoda > Insecta > Coleoptera > Staphylinidae > Ontholestes > Ontholestes murinus. The sequence continues at coordinate 8,514,931 of OZ018394.1, read as the reverse complement.
CCAGCACTATATTATTGGAATTTTTTCTTGATTTTAGAGAGTTTTACCTAAATATCCTTCCAAGCAATATTTTTTTAAAAGTTCCATGAAAAGATTTTTAGTATTTCTTATATTGTTTCATATTTTTAAGAAATGTTCTTTTTATTTTTATAGAATGTTTTAAGAAATTTCTTCGTAATTCTTGCAAATTTCACTTGCGAGAAGGGTTTTCAAGATCTGTAGAATTTACCAGCATATGTTTCTCCAGATTTCTAGATTTTTCCGGCATCACAGTTTATTTTTTTTAATATTTTAGAAACTCTTCTTAATGTTTAGAATTTTTTTTATAATATTCTATTTCAGATTGTGAGATTCTTTTCCACTTTTTAAAAATATTGAGGAAATTTTACAACAGATGGCAAGAAGTATCAATTCGGTGATTCAAATGTTTGCTAGGATTTTTAGTCCGGATTTAAAGCATTTTGTTTAAAATGAGTTTTTCAAAAAAATTGTTCATTGTTTTAATATTTTAATTTATTTTAATGATTTTATTTATATTATTATATTTATTTTGACCATTTTACTTATATTATTTATATTATGATTTTAGCTGCTTTATCCATAGATGTATATATAATTTGTTAAAGTTTTATTGTTTTTAACTTTTTTATTTATACTATCTATGTTATTTATTGTATTTTATTTATATTATATTATTTATTTATTTATTTTACATCTTCTTAATAGTTTATATTGTTTATTCAAATTAAGGGTAACACTGAGAAATAATAATTATTTTGTTTTTGTTGAATCAATGGGGTCTAGACACTTAGATTTAACATTTTTTCTATTTCTAAACAAAACCTTCTATAATTTCACTTCCAAATTGCGGCATGTTTCTTCAAGAGTTTATCAGCATCTTATTCTTTAGATTTTTCGACTTTACCAGCATTTTCTGCTTCAGTTTATTAGAATTTTATTTATTTTTCAGATTGCAAAAGGTTTTTCAATCTTCCATTTTTTTAAGAATTTTTACTTTATTTATCACTTCCATTTTCCAACAATTTCAGTTCAACATTTCTAAAAATTCTTCAGTTTTTACAATTCGTTTATAGTTTCCTATTTTATTTTGTCATTACTTTCTAGCAATTTTTCTTCCACTTTCCAAAAAATTCTCAGAACCAAATTTAAAGAAATTTCTTCATAGATACTTGAATTAAGCACATGTTCACTTCCAAATTTCATTTTTTTCATTTCTCTTGTTTTATTGGGTCAGAACATTGTAACAAGTTTCCAATTTTCAGATTGCCACAGTATTTTATAAAGGTTCCTAAATTTTTAGAATTTCTCATTTTTTAAAACAAATTTTTCCTTTCGTTTTTTTTGTAAATTTTTCAGATTTGATCTTTCTCTCAAATTTTAAAGAATCTTCCTTTAGCTTCCTTTAGTTAATTCAAGGGTTCTAGATTTTTTTAGTATTTCTAATTCATTCATTTTATCAAAATGTATTTTCTTCCATTTTCCAAATAGTTCACTTCTAAATTGGGAACAGTATCGAGAGCATTAGAGCTTACCAACAGTCTTAGAATATTTTTTGCATTTCTCTTCCTAAAATTTTATCCAAACTTTTTAGAATTCCTTAGTATTTTAATTTATTTAATTTATAAATCTGCAACTAGCTTTCTTTATATTTTTTAATTAAGGAATTTTATTTCCAAAAAACGAAATTCTCCAAATGTTCTACAATTTATTGGCATTTTCTTAAGGGAGTATTTGAGCAATTTTATAGAAAATATAGTTGTTAGAAAAGTCACTTTCTTTTAATCACAAGATTTTTTTCTATTTTTACACATAAAATTCTAGAATTTCACTTCCAAAGATGTTACTTAAAGGATTCTAGAATTTATTCGAATCTAGTTCTATAGCTTTTTCGACTTTTGCAGCATTTCTTATTTTGGTTTATTGAAATTTTCAGTAATTTTTCTGTAATTTACCAACGATATCTTTATCAGATTGCAAGAGGTTTTTTATTTCTTTTTTATTTTATGCAAAATTTATTTCCATTTTTAAAGTATTTTATTTGAGCATTTCTAGATGTTCTTCAAGTATTCTAGAATTTACCAGCATTTTCTTTCCAGACTTTCAGATTTTTTAAATATTTCCTATTTTTTTCCTCATTTTCCAATAACTTTCCTTCCAGTTTTCAAAAAATATTCAGGAATTTCAAAACCAAATTGCAAGAAATTTCTTTAAGGATTCTTTAATTTATCATGTTCACCAAATTTATAGTTATTTTTTAGTTCTCTTGTTTTATTTAATCAGAATATTGCAATAACTTTTCAATATTTAGATTGCGAGAGTAAATCAAATTTTCCAGCATCTTACCTTTCTTTTTTTTGTTTTTTAGGTTTGTGTAATTTTCAACTATTTCTAGTCTATTTGATATTTTCTTCAAATTATTATCAGCTTCATTTAGAAATTAGGAGACTTACATATATTTCTAATTTCATTCCATTAGTTTTTTTTTTCCATTTTCCAAATATTTAACTTCTAATTTGCGAGCAATTGCATCAAGAGCATTAGAGCTTACCAACATTTTGAACTTTCGAGAATTTTTTTCCCACTTGTCTTCTTCAAATTTCATCCAAAATTTACAAAATTCTTTAGTATTTTATTTTATAAATCAGCAAGTAATTATTTTCCTATTTATTTTTTGAACTTTAGGAATTTTACTTACAAACTGCGAGGAGTTTCTCAAAAAGTTTTAGAATATTTCGGCGTTTCGGCATTTCTTTAAATTTATAGAATTTTCTAGCATTTTTTAAAAGAGCCTATAAGCAATTTTTCTTTCTTTTATAAGATATTCAGCAACTTTTAAAAAAGAATCTAGATTTACTTAGTTTTTATTTCAACTTTTAAAAAAATTTAATTTAAGTTATTTTCATTATATTTTCTTAGAGATTAAGAAAGATTAATTCAAAGTTATTTTATTTTTAATTTTTTATTTAGCATTTTTTCCATTTACTAAAAGGAATAAAAAGTTTTTAAAGTTATGAAGAATTTTTCAATATTTATAATTGTCGATGTTGACAGATCCCTTAAAGAGTCGGTGGTTATCCATTCATAGGGATCTACTGCAACGCTTAAACAAAAGATGGCACTTGTACAACTTGGTTCCCTATTCGAACCAGAAAATTCTGAGGTAGGGAAGAAGATCTTCCATTAACATTTTGTCCGCAGTCTTGAAGTTAAAGTCAAGCCCAAAAGAAGGACACCCGGCGGTAAACAATATCGCCGCTGCCAAAAGATTGGCCACGCTCAAACAAATTGCAGAACCAGCTTCGTCTGCGTGAAATGCGCAGAAAACCACCCTATGGCGAAAAGGAACATTTCAGATGACACCAATGTGTCAATTTCCCGGGTGAACACTCGGTCAGCTACCGCAGTTTCAATGATCTTAAATTACTTTCAAGAAGAAGTTTCCTTCTTACAAGCGCTCGGCGACCACTCGACTCAGTAGGTCCAGTCAGTTGCGCCCGGATTTTCGAAAATCATGACTACACATAAAATTCTCTTCAATTCTCCTTTTGGAATGCGAACGGGCTAACTGACCAAATCTGACCAAAAGACCTTTTGGTCCTAGACTACACATCACATCAACTGCGATCGTGAAGAGTGGTTTATTACAAGGGTATCTATTACTGATTTTGCTTTCCTCTTATCAAAAAAAAAACTGTTCCCTGTCTCACTCACATCAGAACTGTCCTAATCTAATTGAAGTCCTATCTTTATGGGAAAATAAGCTAAACTTAGCAAGATAGTGGATGAACAACCTACACTATAGAGACCTTAGATGGCAGCAGTATCATCGAAGCAACAATAGGCAATAGTGGAAAACCATATTTTTATACTCAAGCCTTTCATTGTAAAAAAGTATTGTTATATTTTTATTTTGAATTTCATTATGTAAGTACAATGGATAAATAAAACTGTCCATGTCTGGTGATGAGATCCAAAATAGATTAAAACCGGTCCATGGTTGATAAGAAAAAAATAATTACTGTTTACATTATTATTGTTATAACAGTAGCTGTTGACAGATCCCTTTAATAGTCGATGGTTATCCACATATAGGGATCTAGTGCAACGCTAGACCAATAGATGGCAGCTTTATAGTAATATCTTCATTTATAATGTTAATTGATCGGAGTTTCAATTTTCTGCAAGTGCTCTACAATAGACTAGCATTTTCTTTTTTACATTTTCAGAATTTCCTAGATTGCCTATTTTGGTTTATCGGTTTTTTTCACAAAGTCTCCTTGATTTTTAGAATAATTTTCATGAAATAAGTGATTTTAGTAGCTTCCACTTTCTTTAAGGCGTTTAGAAATTTTCCATATCTCTCATTTTATTTTATTACAATTTTCCAGAAACTTTTCATTATATAGAAGTTTTAAACAAAATTGTTCACCAACTGGAAGAAACATTTTCAAGAAATAATTTAGGGATAAATAATAATAAATTACTAGCATTTTTTCAATTTTTCAGCATTTCATATTATGTTTTAATCGTCATTTTTCAGCAATTTGCTTTAATTTTTAGAGAATTTTCCAAGAATTTGTTTTCCATGTTGGGAGAGTTTTTCTATGTTCAACGCCATCTAATGTATAAAATTTACGTCAATTTGTAGTATATCTAGTTTGAGAATGACAAGCTCAAGTGTGTCGAAACTACAGTCACTATAATTTCTAAATATATGTCATCGAAATTCTTCAATAATTTTCTTTCATTTTTCTCGAGATTTTTCTAAGAATTTTAGTTGGAAACGTTTTCTCAAAGTGCTCTAGAGTATACGATCTCTGAATTTATAGATTTTTTTTCTCAGAAACTTTGTTTTAGTTTTAGAAAAAATGTATTAATTTTTTTTTATAAATTGCAAAGGTTTTAGAATTTTATAAACTGTACTTTCATTTTTAGAGGATTTTCTTCTAATATTTTCAAGATTTTCCCAACATGTTTACATTCGAGAAGTTTTTTTAAAAAGTTCTATATGCCATCATTTTCTTTTCTAGATTTTTAAAAATTTGCAGCATTACGTAGTTCAATTAAATGGATTTTTTCAGTACTTATCTTGTTTTTTTTTAGAATATTTCATGCTGCACAAGTTTTTTAGGGTTCTAGAATTTTTGAATATTACTTGCTTTATTTCAACCATATTTTTCAGCAACGTTGCTGTCATATTTGAAGAGTTTTTGGGAATTTTTCTTCCTTTGTTTTCAAGATTCGCCGAAACATCACACTTAGTCTTGTAGATTAGTTTCTTCAAAGGCTCTAGAATTTAAAAGAATTTTATTCTCTTTATTCTCTATATTTCAAATTTTTTTGAAATTTCCAATAAATTTTCTTCAGTAAATTTTTATTTCTCCATATTTAGAGATTCCAGTAATTTTATTAGCGAAAAGCTCTTCAAAAGCTCTAGAATTTATCTATAGAAGCAAATCTAGAATTTTTTAGCATTAGTTGTTGTACTATTAAACTTCTTTATTTACAGAAACAAAAATATGTAAGACAATGGATTTTAGTTTTTTGTCCAACGGCCTTTCAGCCTGGAATTATCTATCATACAAGTGGCATGATTGCTAATGTCTTATTGAGTTTAATGTCTATGTTCTTCAAACGTTATGATCACTAATGTCATTTTTCAATGAGGAAATGAATTGATACATGAAGATATGGAAATTATTCAATGATATGTACCCATTGAGATTAAATCTACATTGGATACATTTAGTTAGTAATTACATGTGTAAATAGTGTGTAGGAAAGATGTTTTATGTAATGGAGGATGATATGCCAATAAAGGACTTTTTTTAGTAATTTTCGGAGTGCTTAAATCAAGGTGTTGTAAGGAAATTGCGGGGGAAATACATATGGTTAAGGATCTCTAGGTTATGTAGGTTATGTAGAAAATTTTTGGGCAAGGAATGTAAGGTATTTTGCTGGTTCCATTCTATCAAAATTCTATTTCAGAAACTATTCTTTAATTTTTTGCAATTCGTCGAGAAATTTTGCTTCGAATTTACTAACAGTTTTTCTTCAAATTTCTAGAGAAAGAAAACATCTTTATCAAAGCTAGTATTTACATTATATAGTTATAACAATAATTTCTGTGATTCTTCGTCTTCTTCACGGTTATCGACCGTAGATCATAAAGCCTTCAGATTTCTAAAGAGAGAAAACAATCTTTATTGTAGATAGTATTAAAATATATAATAATAATAATTACTGTGTTTCTTCGTCCTCTTCTGGCTATCGACCGTAGGTCTTCCAGCCTTCAGATTTCTATTTTATTGATTTTTTCAGAAATTCTTCTAAAGAAAAAAAGATATTTCAACTGTGAAATAGTTTTTAATATCTTCTGTTTCTACATATCTGCATAAATTAAGTAATTTAAATTTAACGACTACTAATTATCATTAAAAACTAGTTCAATTTTTGGTTTACCAATACGTGCGTGCGCATACCAGCTTAACGATATAATCGTTCACACCTGAACATCTTATTTTCATGTATAATCACCACAATTATGTGTCATTATTGTGGCAATTCGGCATTACGCTTGCATATTAGGAGAATTTCTGTTGCGGCCGTTGGGGAAATTCGGCGTGTCGCAATAAATTCGTCAGCGGTAAGAAGTGAGCGTGTGTGAGTGTCTTTGATGGGCGCCGATAAATCCTAACAATCACGTGCACCGAAACCGAGGAGTCGTTGTAATTTTAAATTGGATTTGATTTGACTTCTGTTTATTTTTACCACAAACATAAATCATTGTAACAATGAGAAAAATTGCACAAAAGTAATAATTGAATCTCTGATGAGATCTAACTCAATCGAAACTAGTCTTAAGTTTATTGATACTTAACTAAATAATTGGCTAATTAAATATTGATTACACAAATGAAACGATTAGTAATCATTTTTCTTTGCTGGTTTATTTTGTATTTGTACTTCATCATCGGTGTGTAAACATTCATTAAATGTTTTCGACAGTTAAGCTAATCCATATTCTATTTGATGCGCCCATGCATAATAACTCATTATGATCCTAACAGATGATAACTTTCACTTCCTGATGCACGGTTAACGCGCACCAGGGCCGATATGAATATTAATGGCTGCTCTCGCTTCAATTGCACAGCTTTTATGCGTGTACGTTTGACCTTCTAAACAATGTGTGAAGGCCCCGAGATTCCCCTAGATGCCAACGCGGGCATTCTCACCGCATTAATCCACTTTTTATCGTACCCTTTACACCTCGCGCCGTTTAATTTACAGTCCGGCACGCCCCGGGTTCTTTTTTTACGTTCCTGCAGCTCGGGCGGTGCTCAGGATGGATATTTCGGAAAGAATGCGCGCAACGTCCTGAATTTACGACAGATCAACGCGGAAATAGTACAAGACGATAGAACGAAAAGCGACAGTTCTCTCATGCATACTGATTAGAAATTATGTACTCATATCATTAACATTTGCACGGGCCTATGATTCATGCAAGGGACTTTCAGCGGTCGTTGTATTCAAGGGCTTGGGGAAGATGAATTCATGTTCGGGTCCTGTAACGGTATTGTGATCACGAGATATCTCCACTACTGTATACTGCACGTACACGTTTAGATACACAAACAGAAACAGAAACAGAGAAACAGGTCCTCTCCCCGTGCCACAGGATTATTGGAATGCGACGGTATAAATTACCATTTGATCCTGGCACCGATAAGTCGAATGGAAACGCTCTCGCACCTACTAGCTGTACGTTCTGGGCACTAAGGGGAGACCTTACAGTCAGATTCCATCGGGTTCGGTTCACATTGTGGTCATTTTGTCCACACAAACGCTCATTAGTAAATATCCATTGGCTACATGCACAACGTGAACAATTCAATTCAATGCGTTGTTTGAAAATTATTTGAACGTACTTTTATCAAGCGAGGCTCGTATATCGATGGTCACACTATATAACTCGTGCTAAAACAATATTATCACCGACAGCTTTATTGTTGAATGAAAAGACAAGTTTTCTGCAGGAGGAGATTATTCACTCATGAAAGGTGCACGATTGCGATATCGAAAGAGTCATGAATCCAATTGTCCCATGTCCATAGGTATGAAATTATCTTTCTTTCTCAATAAATATATGGTCAAAAATATTTAATTTTAATTTTAATATAAGTATAATTAAGTAGAAGCTTCAAGTATCCATCATATGAAGTTTTCAATTTATAAGCTTAATCAACAATTTTAAATCAGTAAAATACTTTAACTTTACGATGAATGAAATTCTCACTTAACTCATGGTGAAACATCTTTATGTTAATTTGAAAGTTAATTAAAGACTTGGTTTTGTTTCGCTACTTTAAATAAGTGAAAGTGAAAAGTAACACTTAATTTTTATTAATATGTTGAGTATAGTTTGTATAAAAAATTAATTTGAAGTTATGTATGTATATAAATATTTAGACCAATTATTTTAGCACATTGAATAAAGCTAATAAACATTAAACATTAAACATATATGTCAGCTTGCCATTATCTGTATACATCATAATTCACAAATGAAACACTTTTTAACTTTGTATCACTCAGACTTTATTTACTGACTATAGTTTCGATAATGTTCACTTTTCATTGTCATTGACAATAATTTCAACAATTTTGACTTCTCATTTTGACAATGACAAGCGAAAATTATCAAAACTACAGTCACTAAATAAACTCTTAGTTACACAAACAAAATTAAAAAGCATTTCGTTTGTGAAATTTAGATTTTTCTTCGAAATGTATTTTAAATTCGTCTAATGAAAAACTAAAACCAATAGCAATTGATTTGACATTTTTTCTAGTGGTTAAAATTTACAATAATATTTTACTTTAGGATCACTTGACACTAAAATATTTTGAAATTATTTTTTTCCTGAATTTTGAAGTATTCTAAAAAAACACAATCAGAAATGTATTTTAAATATGTATAAAAATGAAAATCAATAGCATTCATTACAAAATGACTGAAGTTTACTAGTTTTTTTTTTTTCTTAAGTTCCTGTCTTTAAAAAAATTTAAAATTATGTTTAAGAAATTTTTATTTGTTTTCAAAATCATAATTTTAAATAAAGTTCAAATATATCTGAAAAAACTAAAGTCAAAGGCATTTATTCTAATATTTTTTTCTAGTCATTTAAATTTCAATGACTAGAAAAAAATATTAGAAATATTACGGTTTTTCATTTAAAATTAGGATTAAGAATTTTTTATTTTTTTTAAATCATATTTCTAAATGTATATTAAGTACGCCCAAAAAAGAAAAAATAAAGTTTACTACAGTTTTACACTTTCGGCTCATTGACTTTTGAATTATTTTAAAAATAGGTTCATGAATTTTAGATTTTTCTCTAAAATCTTTATTCTAGCAGGATTTTAAATGCGTCTGAAACAGCTAAAGTCAAAAGCATTTGTTTTGACATTTTTTTCTTATTTTTGTTACAGCTTCTCATTTTACATTCTGTTGACTGAATTATTAAAATTGACTACTTTGATTTTAAGTCAAAAATTACAACTTCGGATGTATTTTATATACGTCTAATATGATTAATTTTACAATGTTTAGTTTTAGAATTCTACACATTTTTGTTATTTATCCTTTTTTGGTATATCTGTTAGACAATAAAGATTATTATTATTATTATTATTAAGAATTTTCCTTCGCATCTTTAAAATGCTGAAATTATATTCAAGGGTTCTAGTAATTAATTAATACGTTTATTAACAATATTCACCTTTTATATTTGAAACAATTTAATTGAAATATATAATTGTGATGAATTTACGATTGAAAATTAAATAACTAAAAAACTAAAATACTTGTAAGAACAATACTGTACGATATACTATACAAAACTAATTCTAGAATTTCTTGTTATTTTAAAGTTTTTTGCCAAAATTTCCTCCAGTTTTTTTTTTAAATCGTTCTACTATAAGTGGTGATAATTATCTTCGAGTGTTCTAGAAAATTTCAGCAATTTTTTTCACAATTCATAATTTTTCATAATTTTTCCGAGTTGGTAAGTATTTTTAAAGGTTTTAGAATTTAAAATAATTCTTAAGCTATTTTTTCCGTTAGATATAGCAACATTTTTTGAGATTTTTCCAGAATTTTCTTTTTCAAATGGTAAGGGTTTCCTTTAAGAGCCCTGAATGGTTCATTTTAAGAATTTTTCCTCACTTTTTTTCGAGGGTTCTATAATGTTTAGTGTTTTATCGATTTTTTTTAAGTAATATTTCTTACATGTTGTAGGAAATTATATTTCAAATTGCTAGAATTTTTATCCAGCACTAGTTTTATTCAAGATTGTTCGCACTTATCAAAATTTTTACATTTTGTTAATAGTTAGCAAACTATTTTAATTTATTCCAGAAATTTATCTTTCAAATGGGAAGAGCATTCTTTAGAAGTTGGATGATACAAACATTTTTTTTTCAGGTTTTTAAGCATTTTTCCGCACTTGTTTCAAATTTTTTGAACTTTTTTGGAGGGTTCTATAATTTTTAGCATTTTATCGATTTTTTGAAGTAGCATTCCTTACAACAGGTAGAGATTTTTTTAGCAAATTTCAAGATTTGAAAAAGACTGTCAATAATTCTAAATTTTTATTTTTTTGAGAGATTTCTTGTGTTATTTATTTCAATTTTAGTTGAGAGTTCAGGAATTTTTTTCCAGGTCATTAAATATACTACAGTTTTTCACATTAAACTTTGATAACAAATTAGGAGAAGTAAAACTCTTGTTATGTTCCATTTCTTTATTTTCAGATAACTGAACACATGTCAATCCTTGCGGATCATTATCAAAGTTAAAACAGATTTCTATAATGATCCGCAAGGACCAAAACACGTGTCAGTTATCTGAAAATATAAAATGGAACATAACAAGAGTTTTACTTCTCCTAATTTGAAAATCTGGTTCCATCAAGAGAGTAGCAGAACAAGTATCGAACTTTGATAACGTTGAATTATTTTAATATTAGCTTGAAGAATTTTGGATTTATTTTAAAATTATAATTTCATTGAAGTTTAATTTCAAATTTGCAGAAATAAAACTCTTGTTATGTTCCATTTCTTTATTTGCAGGTCCTAACACTTTGAAACAAAACTACACAGTTGAGAGGGTTTCACATTTATTGTTGAATACTGCAACATGTTTCACATAGTGGCTTTATTACTGATATTGAATTGACGAGGGGGATACATGATGAAACTCCATAACACATTGAAATAAAACAACACAGTTGAAAGGGTTTCACATGTATTATTGAACACTGCAAAATGTTTCGTATTTCAGTTTTTATCTGCCTGATGAAGACACTGTGTGGCGAAACATGTTACATTGTTTAACAATAAATGTGAAACCCTCCCAACTGTGTTGTTTTATTTCAATTTATCACTGTTATTATTTATCTGCCTGATAAAGCCACAGTGTGGCGAAACATGTTGCAGTGTTGAACAATAAATGTGAAACCCTCTCAACTGTGTAGTTTTATTTCAATGATATATAATAATAACGAAAAACTTTATTGTCAGTTACCTGAAAATAAAGTAATGGAACATAGCAAGAGTTTCACTTCTCCGAATTTGAAAATTTGGTTTCATCAAGAGAGTAGAAGAACAAATATCGATTAGAAAATGAGTTTATTTACTTCACAAAATCTATTAAAAAATAACACAAAAATACATACATAAATATTAAATCACTTTGAAATTTAGAGCATAAATCTTGAAGGGTTGAAGGGGGAGCACAAAGCATCTGATGTCCTTCCACTCGACCTATTACATGTATTAGCTGCTGATGATGTTTATAAGACGATTGTAGCCACTGAGGTAAAATTTGGGCCCTTTCTGGTACACTTAGGTCTAATTTTTGAAAACCTCTATTAATTTATCGGCTGGTCTCAGTGTGACATATAATTCGTCTGAAAAAACTAAAATCAATTGGGTTTGTTTCAATAATTTTTCTACAGTTTTTTGCTTTGTTGGCTGAATTTTGATTTTCAAAAATCTCAATCCTGAAGAAATCAATCAAGAATTCTTTCTCACTTTTTCAAAATGTCTCGAATTTTCTTCAAGGGTTCTATAATTTTTATGTTGTAATGTTCACGATTTTTTAAGCAACATTTTTAACAATTTCATGTACAAATGACGATAATTTTCTTTTGAGGAATTTTCTATTTTTTTTCCAGAATTTATAAATTTTTGCTTGCTCTTCGAAATTTTTAGATTTTTCTTTCATAATTCTAGAGTCTATAATAATTCTATCAGCGGATTTGAGTGGAAGATCATTCATAAGAGTGAACTGCGCCCTTCTACATGCAGTTAAAATTATTTATATATATTTTTCCGTATATTGTTAGTACATTTTTTTTAAATTTTAATTTAAGATGAATTTAGTTTTTGTTCAACGTTTCTTTTCTTGTTCTTGTTTTTTATTATATGTGAGTAAAGATATTATTATTATTTTTATATAATGCATGGTATATAAAGATAAAATACAATTCAGCAATATTTTTTTAAAATTTTCCAGAGATTTCTCTTTAAAATGGTGAAAATAGAGTTTTGCATGTTGGCAACAATTTCTCTTAGGATTTTAAGATCTATTTTGTACTTCTTCCAAATTTGTTAAATTTTTTAAGTGGATATCTTAGTATTTTTATGTTATTTAATAAGGTTTCTTACAATTATTCCATTTAAATAGCCAGAATTTTCGTTAGATTTGGCGAGTTATGTGAATATAAACTTGATTAATGAATAAAGCACTAAAAACCTTTTGAATAAAATTTACGAAGAAAGATTTTTAGTGCTTTATTTTTTTAAGAGTTCTAGAAATTTCCAGTCATTGTTTTTTGTAATTCAAATATTAAGAATTTTTCGCATTTTTATGAATTTTTAGATTATTTTCTGGGGTTTATTTATATTTTAATACTTATTATTTAATGTCAATTTTAATTGGTGAGAATACGAATATTCGTTGAGAATTCTTGATTTTTAGAAAATTATGTTTTCAGATTCCAAGAACTTTTCTAGTTCTTCCAAATTACAAATTCTTCAAGAGTTCTAGAATTTCTAGTATTTCTTATCTCATATTAACGATTTTTTAAGCAATATTTCATTTTGTTTTTAATTTTTCGATAATTTTTCTTTCAAATAGCGAGAATGTTAAAAATTTCCAAGAATATTTTTTTGCATTCATACATTTTCCTCACTTTTCTTTAATTAATTAATTCTAAGTAATTATTAAATTATTTTGTCGAATTTACATAGCAAATTTTCATATATTTTCTTCCAGAGTTCTAGAATTTACAGTACTTCTTGTCCCACTCATTTTTTCAGCATATATATTTTCAGCAATGTTATTCCGGATTAAAAGATGGTTTTATCGATTCTTTCAAATTTCTAGATTTTTCTGGAAAGGTTTTAAAATTTCTAGTATTTTAATATTATATACTATTTTTAACAACATTTCTTATAATTCTTGAAATTGTCGGCTTCTACCATCAAGCAATATATTCTTTGTTATTTATTGTCTTTGCTTCTCGTGCTTACAAAATTACAAAAAAATTATATGATATACATACATTTAATAAAAAATACACCAATAATTTAGGACACAGGAGTCACGGGCGGAGTTCACTATTTACCAATGTTCTTTCACTCAAACCCAGGTTCTTCCTTACGCAGGTGATACACTTTTGCTGTTTTCGGAGTTCTTTTCAATTTTATTTATAAGCAAATATGCTTCATTTTGGCCCTTTTGTGGGATATTTTAGACGAAGTCTATTGTGTCATTTTGTATGTTTGAAAAACTGTGACTATAATTTTGATCATAAATTTGTTATATTGTAGGGGATTGTTCAAAATTCCCTCCCTATCAAATAACTTTCATCCGGTGATTAAGAAATTTTCAATATTTGTTTGAATCTTTTCCAAATTTTTAGATTTGTTCCTTTTGTTAGAAAATTTCCACTATTTAGCTTAAAGTTTTCAATTCGAGAGGAATTTTTATCATGTTTTTGTTATAAATTTCAGGATTTTTTTTTCGACTTTTCCAAATTTTTTGCTTTATTTTATTAAACTTAATTGTTAACATTTCTGTTACATTTCTAATATTTTATAGCAATTACACTTTAAAGTGACAAGAATATTCTTTTAACCTTTTAAATTTCTAGATTCTAAATTCCAGTTATCCTTGCATTATTTTATCGCAGTTTAGTTTTAGAAATTTCCGAGAAAATTCGAAATTTGAAGAATTTTGTTGATGAATTATTAATTAAATTGTTTTAATGTAACAAATTATAATGAAACAAATTCAAATTATTAAGATGTTCTTTGAGGATTCCAGTATTTTTTGTTTAAATTTTAAATATTTTTTCTTCTTTTTCTGGATTTTAATAATTTCCCAAATGTTTGAATTTTGAGGTTTCTGAAATTAATATTCTATTATTGCCAGTTTTTTTATTCAACTTATAGGATTTTTAGGCAACATTTCAAACTGTCAAAAACATTTCTCTTACATATATTTTCTTAGAGAATTCTACAAATTTCTGGTATTTGATTTTACTTTACATGTCAAAATATATTTAATTCCTCTAAATTCTTGTTTTTTTGTGTTATTTTATTTATTTGTTATTTTTTTACTCTCTCAAGAATTATTCAACAATATGTCTTTCAAGGCAAAAATATTCTTTACTAATCCAACCAATTCCCAGCATTCTTTTTCAATTTTCTAGAAAATGCAAAATGTTTTCAAAATATATTTTGAGTATTCAAGAATGTATTGCTTGTGTTATTTTATTAGCATTATTCAACATATTTAAAAAAAAATCAAGGTTTTGTGTAGCTTTAAGGGTGGGAATTTCAAAAATTTATTGTCTGGGCTGTGATTGGTAGCAGCTTTAAGTTCTGTGTAATGTTGCCATCCTAAATTTCAACATGGTTGCCATTTTTTACTTTCTGATTATTGTTTATTCAACTTAAGATCTTCTGGTCATTGTTGACTTCTTCAACTGAAGAATGGTGCTCGTGATGAAGACAGGCCATCCAGCTATTTTATGCCATCGAAGTCATAGAAACCCGCTTGCTATTATATTACTCTTATTCTTATTAGAATTTCTGTTTCAGATTTTTAGAACTTTCCAGTATTTCTAAAATTTCTTTTTCAGTAAATTTTTTCACAGATTGTTAAAATTTAAATCTTCAATTTTATCAGAATCCTCGCCCAGTTTAACTTATCGGAATTTTTTTTCTAGACTTGTAGAGTTACTTTTCTAAATCGCTTAAATTTCTTGGAGGGTTCTAAAATTTTCAAACAGATTTTTATAAGTTTTGACCAACTTTTAGTTAGTCAATTTTAATGTCTTATAGCCTTTGTTTTAGTTTTATTTTCTGGTTATTAAAATTTAACAGTTTTCTACTTTAGTTTCTGTTGACTTGAATTATTTTAAAACTGTCTTAAAGAAGTATTGATTTTTCTTCAAAATCATAATTCTAATTTTAAGTAGGTCCCAAAAAAAAAACTGGACCATAAAATATCCTGCAATCTTTTACTTTAGGTCCTTTAGGCTTTGAATTATTTCAAAATTAGACTTAAAAATTTTGAATTTGAGTTGCTGGAATTTTTTGAGGCCCCGAAGCAAACTTTTCCAGCTTAGAATATTCTAATAAGGATAACATCGACATTACCACAAATTTTCGACAAGTGAAAACAAAAATATTGCAGTCAATGTGGAAATGAAATTGCAGAAAAATTCTGAACCCATGAAGGGTACTCTCAAAATTCCTGAAATATTTTCAAAATTTAGATAGATACATTTTTTGCAATTTGGACAGAAAATTTTTCAAAAATTCAAAAACTCGAAATTAAAAAACAAAATTTTGAAGAATTCCCAAATGAAAGGAAAATTACTAGGCAAATTTAAAACCCCCCAGGAAATTTCTGAGAAACATTCTTAGAAAATTAAAGACAAATTCTAAGAAAATTATTGTATTCTAGTAGAGATATTTCTGACAAATATAAAAACCATTGAAGGAAATTCTTACAAACTGTATGATACATGTTTGTAAAACCCAAGGACTATTGCAGTGGAAATGTGTGAAAGAAATTTCTGAAAACCTCTTGAACAATACTATCAAAATTTGGAAAGAGAAATTCCCAAAATATTGAAAAGTGAATTTCTAGAAAAATTGTTTTTTTTTTAATTCTAAGAAGAAATCTGATAGGGAAATTGCTGAAAAAATCTAGAACGTTTGAAAAAACATCTAGCAATTGGAAAAATAAATTGCTGAAGAATTCTCAAATTGAAGGAATAGAAAAACAGTTTAAGAAACGTGGAAAAAAATTGCTGGAAAATTTTAAAAATCATAAAATCCATGGAAAAAAGATAATTCTTGCAAACTGAAAGAGGAATTCTGAAAAATGTAAATGAAGGAGAAATTTTTAAGGAAATTTAAAGCCTCGTAGAAAATTTTCCCAATGAAACAAAGATATATTACCGGAAAATTATAAAATCTTGAAGAAAACGTCAAAGAAAATGTTTTCAATTTTCAAAATATATTGCATGCAATTTTTTTTCCAAAAAATAAAAAATATTTCTGGAAAATTCAGAACTCCTCAAACAAATTCCTTCTAAAACTTTCTCAAAAATTCTCAAAAAATTCGTAGGAATGTAGAAGAAATTTTTCAGGAAATTTAAAGTCTCGTAGAAAATTTTCCCAATGGAACAAATATATAATACCGGAAAATTGTAGAATGAATGAAGAAAAAGTCACAAAATTTAGAGAAGAGTTTTGGAAAAATTTTAAAACAGTCAGAGAAAATGGTTTCAATTTTCAGAACAAATTGATGGAAAATTTTTGAATCCTTTTTTTCCAAAAAATAAAAAATATTGCTGGGAAATCCAGAACTCCTTAAACAAATTCCTTCTAAAACTTTCTCAGATCCTTGAAGAAAACTTGCAAAATTTGTCGTCAGATTTTAATAAGACTAAGCAGGAAATTGTGGAAAAATATTCAATAAATGCAAAAAAAATTCTCTTAAAAGAAATTTCTAAAAATATCCATACCTTGAACTTGAAAACTTTCTATAAAAAATAAGAAAACTTCTTGCAATCTTCAACAGAAGTAACCCCTACAGAAAATTCTTGTAATCTGGACGAGATATTTCTGGAAAATACAAAACTCATCATTTTTAAGAGATTTTCCTGGAATATTTTCAAATAATAAAAACGAATTCTAAAACACTCTAAAAAATTATGTAACAATCTGTAATAATAAATTTCTAGAAGCACTTTAGAAGATTTCGATGAGAGTAAGCAAGAAAAAAATTCTTGAAAAATTCTGAACCTTTCTAGAAAACTTTCAAAATTTGGAAACCCTCGAAGGCAATTCTTGCAATCTCGAAGACAGATTTCTGAACAAAAAATAGAATAAGGATATATTGCCTTAAAATTGTAAAACATTCGAAGACAAATATATTTTTTTAATTTTTATATAATAGAAAAGATTTCTTCAAGATCAAGATGTGTTTTAAAAATATCTGAAAAAGCCAAAATCGATAGGATTTATTTTTATGTTTCTTTCTGGTCGTTAAAAAAAATACTGCGATTTCTCATTTTAGGCTCTGTTCACTTTGAATAATTAAATTACTTAATTAAATAAAATAAGTACTAAAAAACCTTTCTTCACACATATATATATATATATATATATATATATATATATATATATATATATATATATATATATATTAAAGTATTTAAACATTGATAATGGTCACTTTGTGTTCGAAATATATATCTAAATAAAATAGAAAGGTTTTTTAGTACTTATTTTAATTAATCAAGTTTATCTTCACAAAAATCAAACTAATTAAATTACTGTTAAGAATTTTCGATTTTTCTTCAAGATAATAATTGAGGATATATTTTGCAGTCTGAAAAAAACTATTGTTGATAGAATTTTTTATAATTAAATTTTTATTTAGTCGAGTACTTCAAAATTCAAATTTTATTAATTATAAATGTGTTATTCAAAATAATATAAATTAATGATCAAGTGTGTAAAAAATTAAACACAAAATACTTTTCGACACACAAATTTAATTATATTAATTTTAAACGGTGACTATAAGCAATACTCATTATTAATTTTTATTCAACCTAGAAAAAAAAAACTCACATACAAAGGCTCCTGTTTGTGAAATAATTAATCACCGCAAATTATTTCGCGTGATTAAGGCCTTATTGTAAAAAGAGGCGCGCCAATAGTTTCAATTGGATTTATAAATGATAATCAGCGATTAACGTTTATTAATAATCAGCGTTGGCGGTGTAAAAATAAATACTATTGAAGGTAGTTAATTATATTGCTATTCAGATTTCTCATTTACTCGCCGGTTTAATTAATGATTATAAATAATAATCAAATAAATTTTTCATTATTGATAAGTTACGGATCAAGGTGTGATTTAATGAAGATGCTGCAATTCGATACGGGAATTATTACATAAATTACGCGTTAAATTAATAAGGAAGAGAGAGGCGTCCGTTAATATTTAATAACGCGAAAAATTATGTCACTTCGGTTATCGGGCGTAATAGATTACGGCTTGATACTCTAAGCAGTTAGAATCTATCGGTTAATTGGTTGCATCTTTAAGATGGCTTAACATATTTCATATCAAGCAATAATATGAAGATTTGACTTGAGATTAAAGCAGTAAAATTAAATAACCAGTTAAAATCATTTGTAAATAGAAAAAACACGAAAATATATTCGTAAAATCTACAACAAATGAGTCTTATTAAGACTACAAGAACAAATCACTTTTGAAACAACTACTTCTCTAGCTAATACTTCGACAGACATTGAATAATACAAAAGTAATTTGCGTGTTACAAAATAGCAAGGCTATCAAAGCAACACTAGTTTGAACGTATTTCTTTCTGTAAAATGAACTAAAAATGATTGAATGTACGTTAAAATAGTTTGTGAGTGACTATACTATGGTAATTTGGAAAAAGAAATGAATTTAGGTTGATGTAATTAAAAATAAATTAGCAAAAGCAATTAAATAATTCAATACTCAATTTTATAACCATCTGTAGACACGTGTTTCGATATTTCAATCTCTTCAGTACAGCTTTATTATAAAATTGATTTTAAACATAAATAAAAACGTTTACTAAAATAAATATAATGAAAAATAAATAACTTACTCAGATATGCACGGCAACTGACACAATAATGAAAATATAATCGACTGAGGGTCTTATTTATACCTGCATGGATTACTGAATTCTACGGAAATAATTACGTTCGGGATTAAGGAAAATACCCAATTAGAGCATAATTTAATAATAAAATATATAAGTCCTTTACGTTGTAGATAATTCACTAATAAATAGAAAAAACACGAAAATATATTCGTAAAATCTACAACAAATGAGTCTTATTAAGACTACAAGAACAAATCACTTTTGAAACAACTACTTCTCTAGCTAATACTTCGACAGACATTGAATAATACAAAAGTAATTTGCGTGTTACAAAATAGCAAGGCTATCAAAGCAACACTAGTTTGAACGTATTTCTTTCTGTAAAATGAACTAAAAATGATTGAATGTACGTTAAAATAGTTTGTGAGTGACTATACTATGGTAATTTGGAAAAAGAAATGAATTTAGGTTGATGTAATTAAAAATAAATTAGCAAAAGCAATTAAATAATTCAATACTCAATTTTATAACCATCTGTAGACACGTGTTTCGATATTTCAATCTCTTCAGTACAGCTTTATTATAAAATTGATTTTAAACATAAATAAAAACGTTTACTAAAATAAATATAATGAAAAATAAATAACTTACTCAGATATGCACGGCAAC